>JAYMSV010001156.1:0-13715 GCA_036897745.1 Erodium moschatum | reverse complement strand
CGGGGTTGTTAGTTCCATCTTGGAACTGACCTCCCTATTTAATAAATTCGCTTGCTTTGTGGATCAAAAAATAATAATCAGATGCTTTGAAATACACATTGCTCATTATTTAAAATTAGTCTACTAATCCATAAATATAGATGGAGATTATAGTTATTACACATGATATAAAAAATGTGAAATTTTGTATGACATAGGCATCATCTTGTGATGATCGAATGAGGGTATTAGAATAGAAACATATATTCAGTGAATTTTAGCTTTAGCAACTCACAGTCATCATGTATTCAAATCAAGGCTTTAGGTTATTAGATGACCATACAACTCAAAGTCATCATGTGTGGAAGCCAAGGCTAAGTGCTGCATGATATGCACCAATGATTGTTTGGGTAGTGACAATAGGGATACTTCTCTGGCTCACCTATTTGATCCTTTATATTGTTGCTGATAGTTTGCTACTTTTATTCATATTGCAGGCTGATACATTGGAGGATTTATATGAATGGAAGGAAGCACTTGAGAATGCTCTGGCGGAAGCACCAAATGCGGACATTGCAATGGATCAACAGGAGTCTGATGACTCCTCAGAACAGAGTATATGCTTTTCTCAGTCATGTTTTTATGTGTAATGTTTGACTTTGACTTATTATTCCTAAATGAGCTGTGCAATTTTTCTGTTGAAGCTGAAACTATAGGCTCACATAGCTGTTATTGGACTTAACACTACGCCACATTCACCTCATAATTGTTTCTTGAGCTTCATTGCACTGAGATTTTCTTTTTAAGTTTTCAGAGTTAGCAGCACAGTATCGATCAGTCTGGAGCATTATTTTCAAATTAATTTATTGCTAATCAATGAGATGATATTTTCAGAGCATGCAGTTGCATAAGACATAAGCGTACTGGGGGTATTCAAATTGGAAAACCCGTGGCAATGATTAATTCAAAACTACTTTTTCAAATTAAAAATCATTAGGAGAGGTATTATGTGTTTTAGTACACAGAAATGCTTCTCCCACTCTAGATTTATGGTGTGTTTTTCCATGATCTTTTGCTCTTTTGTTAAAACCTTGGATTTATGATGTATTTTACCATGATCTTTTGATAATTTATTAAAACCTTTGACTGAGTGTTGGTCAAGCTGTTTCATTGGCTAGTTTCTTGACACCTGAACCACTTTCTTATCTGTATGTTGTGAACTTGCCTTTTACATTCTTTACTTCATAAAATACAGTGATATTTTTTCTGCATTAATTTGTTATTGTAGCAAAGGACGGACAGCCTGCAAAATCTAAAGTAATCGGTAGGCCAATTTTACTTGCTTTGGAAGAAGTTGACGGAAGTCCATCCTTTTTGGAAAAAGCCCTAAAGTTTATCGAAGGAGATGGTGGGTTTTCTTCTTTCATTGTTATTGTTATAATTTATTTTATTCATCTGATTGATTTCTAAGATTAGATTCTGTCAACTATTTTATTTCTAACCCGCCTTTGGAGAAAACGGTAAGGCGACCAATTAGATAAATTGAAATATTTTATATGAAGATCAGTGAATTAAGGTAGACACAATCAAATGTTGTTGTTTTTTTGGCTTAACCTGTTGCTTGCTGAAATTTTATACTTACTGGTGTTATTTTACCCCATGATTGTATTCTAGTTTTATACAAATCTCGTGGTTTATATGAGCTCTCATTTGATAAAAAACAGAAATGTTGAAGTAGTGAAAATGTTACATATGTATAGTTTTTTTTTTTGTATCTGGATTGTTGTTTGCCTTCGGTTGTCACCTAAGGCTCCTGCTTTATTACATAGCATATATAAATAATATTAGTCTCTTCGTTAATATTCACTTTAAGTTATATTGATTTAATCACATTTTAAAGTGATATAACAGGAGTTAGAGTAGAAGGGATCTTGCGACAAGCTGCAGATGTTGAGCATGTTGAACGTCGAATTCGGGAATATGAGCAGGGTTTGTTTGCATATTGTCTTATTATATCCATTTATGATCATCCTCAATAGTTAATACTTCTGCCATATATCACATCTCATTATTTGAGGCATGGAAAATAATCTGCCACATGCCATATCTCATTAAGTTGCAACTACTGCTTACATTCCAGGCAAGTAAACCAGCCATTACCAATACCAGGATGTGAGAAGGAGAACTCCGTGACTGATTGTAATTTTTAGTTTATTAGTTTCAAGAGAATCTTTGAGAAAGCAAACTTCTAACTAAAAACAAACCACCTTCTGCTTATGTAGTTGCATAAATGAAAAGTGATGGAGTTCCCTCCTAAAATTTTATTCATGACACGCAGGAAAAACTGAGTTTTCTGCAGAGGAGGATGCACATGTTATTGCTGACTGTATCAAGGTATCCGCATTCTATCTAGGAATTTATTAGCATCTTTTGTAGGGTACAGCATGCTCAGAACCTTTACTTTCTTAGCTCATGTCTTTCATGCAACTTTCCAGTATATCATCCGAGAGTTGCCATCATATCCAGTGCCTGCGTCTTGCTGCACTGCACTAGTAGAAGCATGTCGTAAAACTGGGGGTAATGTTTCAACTTTCAAATCTTCCTTTGGATCATAATAGGATGTACATAATGACAAACTTCTGTTTTGTTGCTTTCTGTACTTCAAAGTTCGCATGAAGACTTTGTCTGCTATGGTTCCTAGTTTCTTCTGTATGAAGTGGTCAACCAAAACATTGTTCTTTTCGTCTAAGTGTATGAAGTACAGGTCCAGCAAACTTTTCTCTTTTCCTCCCTTTCTTGGGTTTTAGGCTTCTTGCATATTATTATTGTACTACCCTGTCTCCTTTCTTTGATCAATTTCCAATTGGATATTTTTTTTCTTCATATCTAGATGTGTAAATTTTGTTTAAAAACAAGCCACTTATATCGGCCGGGCTTCCACAACTAAAAGGTTAACGTTATTAGTTGGGGTGTACCCTAGCCTTTATAAGTAGCTATTTTCTCTTCTTTTTATTCGATGTGGGACTTAATATTCTCAACAAGATGCTTTCTTGGTTATAAAAAAAGTGTATATTATGAAGATTATTGCATATCTCACATTTTGTGTTAGTTAAAATAAATACAATTTTGAGTGTGTTGCAGGACATTTTTCTTTTTAAAGTTGCTTATGAAAGTCTTACTGGTGTTTTGTTCTTTCAAAACAATATTCTCTGGTGTTGATGAGTGGGAAATTTTCAATAGGGTCTGATCGAAAAACCAGAGCCAATGCTATGCGTGTAGTAATCTGTGAAAGATTCCCAGAACCTAATCGGAGGTTTTTGCAAAGGTAATTGATAAGTTACCTTAACTATTGTTTATACTTTATTCACTTAAATCTTAAACTTTTTGAAGCTTCTGTTTTTCTGCTTAGTCTATTTACTTCGTAAGAAAAGAAACATTGTTCATGTTAAAAACTGAAAATCGGTGTTGCTACTTCATGCTTTATTTATTATCTGCAGGCTTAATTACCTTTAGTTCCCCTGCGTTTCAAAATGCTCAATAACTGTCCCTTTGTTTTGTTCCCACCTCATTTCCCTGCCTATATGAATTGGTCACAGATCATTTACATGCCTTATGAATTGGTCACAGATCAATTACTTGCCTTATGAATTGGTCACAGATCATAAAATTGGCGTAAACTTGACCAAAATTTTGTCCAGTGCGTGACCAATACATAAGGGGTACTAAAGCTAATTCAGCCATATTTTTATTGTTACTGGTAATCTGGCTTTTGGTTTTCATGTGAAAATCGTAGCTTGCATGTTACGTCCTTACTGGTTTGAGTGATAAGATTGGGAGATTTTTGGGTTTTATGATTATGATAAATTAGACTTGGGGACGTGAATGTACCTTAAAGAGATCTGTAACATATGCTCACATTTGCATTTTTTTTCAACCCAACAAATAAAAGTTTCTTGCAAATGTTATCTTGTGTGTTTAAGCAGAGCCTACTTTTCATAAATAATATTTATTTATATATAAAGTTTCTAATTAGGCACAAAATAGTTCAACTATCATGGAAGAGAAACTTCACAGTAATGTTCTTTTCCTCTTCAGATAATGTTATCTCCAAATCTTATTGTTCTTTTCTCCCCTATGTTCAGAATTCTTATAATGATGCAAATTGTGGCATCCCACAAAAATGAGAATCTTATGGCCCCTCCAGCTGTGGCAGCTTGCATGGCACCCTTACTTCTCCGGCCCCTCCTTATTGGTGATTGTGAAATTGAGAATGATTTTGATGTAGGCGGTGATGGCTCATCAATGCAGCTTATGCAGGCAGCTGCTGGAGCTAATCATGCACAAGCTATTGTTATAACTTTATTGGAGGAGTATGATAAAATATTTGGGGTATGTTTTATTGATCTTTTCATACTCTTCTTTTTTCTTCTGGTATTACCTCTGCAGTGTCATACATTCATCACTTTACTGAAACGCTCATATTATGCCTGTTATTTATGGACAAATTTCCTAATGACCTGAAATCTCCTCTCATTTTCTTGATTGCTAGTGGAAGAATGAAATTTTATTGAGGACTAGACAAATATGCTACAGTTCTTTTTAACAGGCTTAAATTCTCAATTACTTGGTGCAAATTGCCATTTGCTGGGGAAATGAAACTAATTTGAGTAGGTTTGTAGTTTTTTTCCTTCTCATTAATAATGACTCATAAACGTCTGTAAATGATTCTCCGTGTTTCCTTAGCCATCAGTCAAATTAAAACCTTTACATCTACATTTATCCTTGATGCTTCATGTTTTATCAATCACTATAGCAACAACCCCTTGGAGTTTGAGTTGACAACTTCGCGGGGGAATATATCAGTACTGATAGACCAGAGTGCAGATTTTTGGATTGGAATATATAATTCTTCAGTAAAATTGTTAAAATGGTCAAATAAATGTGTGGAATAAAAATAGGCGGATCTTTGTCAGCATTGATAAGTTTTTTTCTTCATATTTTGTCTTCTGTGCTCCATAAGTTAGTAGTGTTTCTGCAGGAAGGTTCCATTTCTCCTGAACTGTATGACTCAGATGAGAGTGGGAGTGAGGGTGAGGAGGCAACTGATGACGATGAATCATATGATGATGATGGAACAGGGGAAAGTGATGCATATACTGATGATGAAGTTGAAATTGAAGACGGATCCTACAGTGGGAGTTATGACTCTGCAGATGAGAATTTTATTGGTGAAAAGGTTTGCCCCTGTACCTCCCAACTTATGCAGCGCCTAAACTTCGTAGAATAGTAATAAGATATCCCTTGTGATGACCTCATTTTGGTGCGTAAAAAATCTGGTTGTTAGATCAATATTTTTACGCCAGTCACCTCGTAGCTTGTTTAAATATTCTATTACATGCACATCATTAATTTACTGCATTTATCTGTCTCATCTTAATATCATTCTGGAGTGCATATTTTCTTTTGACATTTGCTTTCCATATTTCTTTGAGAGTTGTTTATGATAAAATAATCCTGGTAAAGCTGAAGGGGGCATTTTTATAATGGCCAACTTTGTTCTATGCCACTGAATATGACATCCAATCCAACAATTTTAGTGTTAAAACTTGATCCAACCCCAAAACTCAAGTTTATGGGTGGAGGCCTCAAGACACTAAGTGCTCACTAGATTCACATCCTTCCAATGCGGGACACTTCAATAGTTACACAGCCACAATGCAGTAGCAGACAGCAGAATGCTTGGATACCTTTGAGTTTGCAGTAAGACTGGGATAGATTAGAAATTAAATTGTCTGAGCAAAAGTTGGGGTAGCTTTAATTGAAGATTAGGTGAGGGAAAATTGCCTGAGGTGGTCTGGGCTTGGGAAGTGTAGGGAGTTTAGTGGTCCAGTGAAGGTGATAGAGCTTAGCTAGGATAAACTATAAGGTTTAACGCCTTAGTTAACATGGAAAAAATGATACGGAAATACTAGAGACAGACGGCTTATGGGAGGACATAGCATTACAAAGGATGGAGTTGAGGAGGATACGAATAGAAGACCCCGAGCAGGTTTGCTAAAGAATTCATGTGGATGACACTGAAGTATATTTGGAAATATTGGTTTTTGTTGCTGTTCCCCTCTATGTTTTATTTTGTTGACCAGCAATTGAAGAATTAAATCATAGAAAACGAAGCCCAAAATCTGAGAAGTCATAGTATTATTTTGTGTTAAGTCCTTGCTCGATGATATTCTGTTTTCTGGTCCTATTGGTTCAGCATTAATTTTCTGGATTATGTGTTCTCATTTTTTTTTTACATGATATACCCACGCTTTATGCAGCCTACTTCAAAGATGGATTCTATTTTTTGTTTGTTAAAAGTTGTCTCATGCTTATGCAACCTATTTCAAAGATGCAGGATCTTGAT
The DNA here is from genome assembly GCA_036897745.1 of Erodium moschatum. Lineage (NCBI taxonomy): Eukaryota > Viridiplantae > Streptophyta > Magnoliopsida > Geraniales > Geraniaceae > Erodium > Erodium moschatum. The sequence goes on along the minus strand of JAYMSV010001156.1, from coordinate 7,330 downwards.
GAATCTGGATCAGGTTCTAAGTCCCCTGAAGTACATGATGATCATAAAGCTCGCCAGAAGTTGTCATCAAGTACACTTAAAACAAAGTCACTGCGTCGACATGCTGATGTACAAGAACATGAAACTGTTCCTGATCGAGTTAACAATATTCCAGAAAAAAAGCGTGACGATTCTGCTAAAAACAACAATGTTCCCATAGATAGAAGTTCAGTAAACAAGTCACATGGTCATAATCAAATCCCAATGATGCAAAAGTCCACTACCTTAAATGAACGTGCAGGTGGCAATCAACGACCTGCTGGCTGGGGACGTGCTCATGTAAGTACACGTGTCTTTCTGTTTTTTAGGAATGTGGGTATGAGTAATTACTGTATTTTCTATTTAAGTTTTTTAAGTTTCAAACCATATAAAAGTCTAGATCTTACTAGAGAGGCATCAAGAGCTTGGCAATTTTTCTGTCAATCATATCAACTTGCTAATATATTCTTTTCATTTTTGTGGCATAAAATCAAGGGAAAGAAGAATCATTCCATGGAATCTATTGATTTTAACCTTGAAGAAGAGTAAGTTGTACATTCTGCATAGATTAATTCTTCCTTTGTATATTAACTTGTATAGTGTTCTTGTATGTTGCCAGTTGATGTCATCCATCATATAACTAGTTTTGCATCTTAGATTTACATGACTCGTGATATTTGAACTGGTATTGGTTAATCTTTATACAATTCTAATAGGAGGAGAGGACTTTTAAAAGGTGTAGGTAAGGTATCATTACTTGGGTGTTTCTGTTAGCCGGGGCGAGGGAGAGAGGTCCTTGGGCTACAGATAGGTCTTACATCCATAGTTTACTTAGTAGGATGATGTTTAATATTTCTAGCAATTCCTTCACAATGCCCAGAGTAAAGAGGACAAGCACTAGAAATACACTTTCAAAACTATTTAGTGCTTATTTTAGTATCTAACTCTGTATGTAGGGATGATGTCCAAAATCTTGAGGCCACTAAAGCTGCCTTGCAAAACAGAGTTTCAAAAGAGGTAGAGATATAAGTGGCATCTCATACTAGGTATCCATATATTATATGAAGCTATATGGAATTTAAAAATGATTTGTTTTTATTGCCTTTTTATTTCTATTTAGGTTAAAGGGAATGAAGTTCTGCAAGCCGGTTTGGACAAAAGAAAGAAGTCTTTGGATGAGGATCGTCTAGATCTCGTGCAAGAGGTATAACTTTTACTGGAGTGCACTTCAACTCATTTCAAAGAACTTTCCTTTCACCTCATGCATGTGCTTGAACAGTCTTATAAAGTGGTTGTAGTTGGTATGTCAAGAACTTCATCAATTTTGTCTAAGTATTGATAGGGAGACAGTGATGCATAATGGACCAGAAAAATGGATGGAAAGTTAACGGTGGGTACTAAAATGGAATAAATGAAAGTTTAGGGTACTGAGGTGGCACAAAAAAGTGCTAGGGTACTGGAGATAAAAATGAAACTTTTAGGGTACCGAGCTGGAATTTACCCTAAATCTTTTGTCTCATATACTGAACTAGTACATTAAACTTTGCAAATCAGACCCGATTAAGCTGTCCACATTTGGCCATTAGATCATTGGATTTAGTTGCAATGAAAACATTTATGTATGATAGATATTTATCGGGACCACAACTCACTAATGTGATGAACTGAAATTGTTATCTTAGTGAAAATGGTCTGCAACAGAGTATAACTTTCATCTTGATCTAGCTAGTAAGTTCATGTATCAACTGTAGTGGAAGTCAATTAGTTCCTATCTCATGAACTGATTACAGGCATGTATGGTTAATCTTGTCATCTAAGTGGATGGTTTTCCTGTTGATTTATTGTATGCCTCAAGAAGATAATAGTTAATTGATTAGTAATATGTTTGTGATTTTGACTCTAAGCCACTTTGAAGTTATAAAATGATATTACCTCATGGTTGCTTAAACATATAAATGGTGGCATAACAGGGTACTTCAGATTTGCCTAGCAGCAGCTCGAAGGCAGGCAAGCCACCCGTTCAAACTAATACGAAGAAGTCTGGTACAAAGGGCGAGGTAAGTTTCATAACGTTTAACCACAACTGCCTCAGCTGTATACTTTGAGCAACACATGATTCACTCAACAGGGAGGATCTAGCACTTCTGCCCTCACAAAGTTTACTGCACGCCTCAACTTTTTGAAGTAGCGGCACAGTCAGATGGCTAGTGAAAATCAGAGCACAGACAATGGCTGTGGGTCTGTACAAAACCCGGAAAATAGCCAAGGACCTGACCAAAAGCCAGAAAGAGGCAAATGGCCAGAGGTTCCAAGTCATAGCAAAATCTGACAAGAATGAAATAGAGAATGGGATGCTCCATTTCTGCACCACCCTTGTCACTTGAACATGCTATTGCAGTCCAGGCAAAAGGAGATGTGCTAAGTAGATACACAAGGTCTCGTCTAATTTCTCATTACATATTTGTTTTGTATTATTGTTAGTTTGTGCACATACGATGAATAGCTCACATCATCAACAATTTGATTGAGGACGGAGCATTACTGTAACGCTCAAAAGATGAGGAACTTTCTTGGACACTGATGCTACTGGTTTGATGCCTCAGACTCCACTAAACCCTAGGATGTACAGATAAACCACTTCATTGATGTAAGATAAACTATGTTTAATGTTTATTAGGAGCTGTTGGGGAAACCCCAAAAGCAGCCCAAGTTATCATTGTTGTTGTTTTGCTAACTTCAAATAATTATTAGTAAGATTTTATGGTCAGAATTTGCTGCAACTTTTGATTGTCCAGTTTGGTTAAAAATTTGAATATTAGTATGCATTGGAAAGGTGTGATGGGGTAAATTACATGATGTAACTATATTTTGAACGAAAATTCGTTTGCAATCAACTTGAAAACACCTCATGTTAAGGACCTCACCAAGACAATTTAGTTCTCATGATAATTCACAATCGGGAATCAAATACAGACTGAATTGCGAAAGCTTTTGACGCTTTCGGAATTGTCCGTCGAATCAGTGGTGTGTGTCTGATCGATCAAGACGGAACGAAAGTGAACACATGGACACTCGTCCTTGATCCTGGGTAAATCGTCCAGGCGACTCTCATGTCAACTAGTTATCAGTGTTGTGTGAGTCTATTCGATTAACACGGAACAAAAGTGAACACATGGACACTCGTCCTTGATCCTGGGTAAATCGTCTAGGCGATTCCCATGTCAGCCAGTAAGACTCTAGCACGAGACAACATTCCAATTTCAAAATTAATATCCAACAATTAAAGTTTGACTAGTCAAACACCATCTCTCAATCTTATAGCCTAAATCCAAATGTAACTGTAAATGTTTAAACAGATGACATTTTTGTTTCAAAATTTTATCTCCTTTTGAAGGTGGGTGCACTTTTCAATGGATTGAAGAATTGGAAAGTAAGCAAAGAATGTAATTTTCTCTATGTTATATTAACTTAGTGCAAAGAAGTGAAAGACTATCAGCTCGTCGCTTTGGCCGAGTGGTTAAGGCGTGTGCCTGCTAAGTACATGGGATTTTCCCGCGAGAGTTCGAATCTCTCAGGCGACGATTATTTTTGAAAATGTTCTTAATGCAACTTTTGTAAGGGCCCTCTTTCAGGCAATTTTATTTTCATATGATACAGATATGAGATACAAATACACATAAAAATATAATTCAACCTTGCATCACAGCACAATTTTCCTTCTTATTCCATGTCCTTGAAAACAGAAACAGAGGTCCAATCTATGGACCAAATTGGGTGTAACACACAACAATTTCAATCACTCTGCAGAACATGCTACACTTCTATTAACACCGCCCGAGCTGGGAGGAAACAAGCTATGCTGCAACACACAAAAGAGAAGAAAACATAATGAATGATCAAATCACATCTGTGACCGTTAAATGTGAAAAGCACGACCCACCTAAAAGCACAAGTTGATACTTGGAGGCCCCATGTTCCCGAACAATGTAAAACGAGACTAACATAATGATCAATGTCCTTGTTTCTTGAGCAATTCTCAAACCTCATTACCAGTTACTAACAAAGACACCAGTACACAAATTTCTACTCAGACCTAGTGCCACTCTGTTCAACCTATTAACTGATATGCTTTGTCAGATTCATGCATCAGATGCTTTTTTTAGTTATTAATATATTTTTGTAGAATCCAACAGAAGTGTTCTCAAAGGGATGCACCTACGTTTTGAGGATCATGTGTCTATGACGGAGGTCTCAAACCTAGAATGCACAGAATGTCAAAACAGACAATTGAAGGAAGATAGACAGGGAAATAAAATATGTATTTACCATGATACGTACCTAATCTAGTGTTTGAAAGAAGCTTCATCACCCTTCACTATGACAACCGGGCACTGTGCGTGGTTGGCACAATAGTTGCTTACACTTCCCAAAAACATCCTGTTGCGACAAAAAAAAATCAGATCCATCATGCTAGAATTTAGCTTGCTGCAGCAATATTTAACAGTAGCAGGGATTCCCATGTTCCCTTTGGGTATAAGACCGTCAAGATATGGAAAGGAGACAAAAAAGACAAAACCAATTGGCATTACAATGAGCACCAACTCCACTCCAGATATATAACTTCTAATCAGCATATAGCAGTTACTAATACAATGCATAAGTATAGCATCACATACGTCTTCCGAAAGGATCACTGAACTTCTGGGCAAAGAATTCTAAGTAATGCATGCCATTTCCAATCACTATAGTGTATTTACTGATGAGATATTACGTTTTAGGCTAAAAAAAACAGAACACTAACTTAAATACGGTCTGAAAGTACCACGAAAAGAAAGGGAGAGCAAAATTAAATATCAGTTCCCCAACTCCCCAAAGGTATCATGATCTTAAATTCAAAAATATCACACTATATTGATGTATGTAATTGTAACATTCTTGAACACAAAAATAGGAAAGTAGATTCAAATCATTCTTAGACATAATGATGAAATGGTCTAACTTCATTTTAATCATGCTTCATCACAATCTTCAACTGCCTCATTCGTATATAAATATATGCATAATATACTATATAAAATAAGATAGAAGGTCGATATTATTTTATAGATCTGATTACCTTTTAATAGGGCCAAAAGCTCGACAACCCATCACAAGCAGATCAGCATGCAACTTCTCAATGGTTTCAGGAATCTTCTCTTTGGGATCACCTATCACTACTTCAGTTTTTACATTCACCTGTCAACAGAACATTGCATAATATCATCCAATATCCCAAATTTGAAGATAATCAAAAGCAAGGTTCTAACAATCGCTAGGCGCTAGTCGGGCGGCTAAGGCCTTTTGGGGATTAATCGGGGACTAAACGGGGATTAATCGAATTAATCAACGATTAATCAGGTCGGCCGACAAGGAAATGGGGCCTAGGCGGGCGCCTAGGCATGGTCTAATCGGGATTTTTAGAACACTGATCAAAAGTAAGTTTGTAAGACAATGGAATTCAATTTCAAAATCAATGCTACACCACATGACAATTTTTAAAATACAAATAATCAGAAATAAACAAATGCTCTCTCCACCTATTTCAAGCTTCACTGTAAGTACTAAAATAGATGTCCCAAGAGCTTGTAAGAAAAATCAAATTTCTGTACAATCACCTCCGAATCAGCAATTAAACAACAAACCAGAAAATATCCAATTTCAATATAAAAATAGCTTACGTTCTTCTCGGAGCAAATCCGCAAGGCGTGCTCTAAGATCGCCTGAGTAATCCTCTTCTGATGCGCTTCGATGGCGGCAGTGAAAGCAGGCACCTCAACATCATCTTCACCATTTCCACATACAGAAAACAAAAGTCAGTAATCCCCAAATTCAGAAGGTCACAAGGAAGAAGATGGAGAGAGAGAGAAGAGAATCGACCAGAACTGGGACCGCCGAAGGGGATGGGGCCGGGGTTGACGCCGGCGGTGCGGGAGGGCGGCGACTGGACGTGGAGGACGACGAAGAAGCCCGGCGGGAAGGAGGAGTCCGGGGAAGGGGATCGGAGGGGGAGGTTGAGGAGGGCCCACCTGAGGGCGTTCATGCTCTCCTCGCTGCCATCAACGGCCACGATCACGCATCCGAGATTACCAGACATGGTTCCAGAACAATCCAGACGGTGCTTTTGTTTTCTTCTTTCTTCTTCCTCTTCAGCTCTCTGACTAAACTTGGTTGAGAGGTTTCGGATCTTTTTATTGATTTTTTGGTCGGTCCATTTTTAATTCGAATTGATTGCTGGTTTTGTACCGTAGATTTGTGAAATTACTGTGGGGTTGGATTGGAGGTGGCTTTAGGCGCGACCCAACGGTCGCTTCTAATCTGTTGGCGGTGACGTTTTTTTTCTTTCTTTTTTCTCCTCTTTTCTATTTCTTTCTCTACTGGGTTTTATTTCAATTTCAAGGTCAATTTTGTAATTTATGACGATGAATTTTAAAATGTTGGAACCAATAATGAATGATTTATTTTTAGTTAGATGGTTGCAAATTTTGTTTTGAAAAAAACATATACATTCTAGACTCTAGAACATCTACATATGTATCGTTTTCACACGATAAATTTAATAGGTTTTGACACTTTCAAGAGCAATCCCAGTTGTGGGGTTTTGAGAGAGAAAAGACTACGACATTTTCAAAACATTGAGTAGCCAAAGGTTTGCACGATGATGATTTTACATGGAATGTTGGGTCTTAAGTCATTGGAAATCTCCATGGTCTCAGTTAAATTTAACTTTTGACCCTCCTTGACCACACAATATAGTCCTAATAAACTCTAACAAAATGTCTATAAATTTGAGTTTGTTCACTCGCATCTCTCATACACTTCCATCTATTGGATGACCTAGAATTATGAGTCGTTCTCTCGCGATACAAAGGCTTAATGGAAAGATACATCAATAGAGGGCGCGAGAAAAGATATGAATGTCTTATATGTGACTATTTGTATACACAACTTATGTGCACCTAAAAGCCGTATGCATTAGAAGCGGAATAACTAGCATGTGACATGGAACATAATGTACTCAAGGAGAAATCATGGTAATATCCCGATAGTGATGCTAAAAATCGTTGCCACTCAAGATGGGTGGATATAGCACGTGTTTTTTTCGATATGATGGGATTGAACAACAACATCAATATACTTGATCAATTGTCATTGTTTGCGGACATCGCAAGTGTTTCGCAAGCATCAATTGTTTAGTTGGTTTTTTTTTTGAGGAAGAACGAAATTATATTAATAGTAAAAACGATTACAGTTAATATAACGGGAAATAAAAGAC
>JAYMSV010001155.1:0-13716 GCA_036897745.1 Erodium moschatum | reverse complement strand
GTTGATCGTGCTTGGGAGTAGAGGACGTCTCGCAGCTTGGGAGCTCTAGCGAGAGTTCGAGTGTTAGTCACTTTGTCTAGAGACGTACTTCGTTTATTTCTTTTTACTTAAACTTGTGGTTGATTTTGGGTGTAGGACCCGTGTTACGTTATTTATCGATTTATCGTTGGATTTATTAGAGCTTTAGTTTACTTTAAAACTATTTTATCGTGCTTCCTTTAAGTCGCGTCTCGAGTCCGGTCAAAACCGGATTTGGGGCGTGACAAACAACAAGCTAAACTCAACTCCTATGAAAGCAAACAAGCACCAAAACATAAACCGGACTAATACGCCGAACATTTCGATCGACAGAAGCTCATCCACCACACCAATGGGAAGCGAACCCATCCAAAGCAAGAAAGAGTCGAAGTACCTATCTCTCCAAACCACACTACTCCAAAAAACACCCCCTTAACTAACCTAGGCACCACCAAAGACCAAGCATAATGCAAACAACAAACATCATTCAGAATCACCCGAGAGATCTCCCACCAGTTAAAACGCTCGACCAAATAATCCAAGAAATAACGCATTGCACTAAAAGATGACAACTTTCTTCAAAGACCAAAACTCATTTGAGACTTGATCTCGAGACATCCCCCACACTCATGTCGTCTTGATCGTCTTCCGTTTATGAGGCAATGAAGTCATGATCACACACAAATGGATCATCGTCAATGTCCAACTCGTACAGATGTTGTAATTCATTACTAGTAGCTTTTAATGAGAATCCCATGTTACTAAAAAAGGCCCGAGATGTGCTAGCTAGACCGTCTTGGCATGTCCTTTTACTGGCCCAAAAACCCCGCCTACCAGGTCGATATCCCGAGTAGATCATAACGCGGAACCATCCTTCACTGCGAAACGCCCATTTTCTTCTTCTTGGCCTTTGCCGGCAGATATATCCCCGAAATTTTTTCAAAACAGGATTTTTGTTTTCTAACACGAATTGTAAACAAATAATTAAGAGTAATAAAGTTGTGATTAAAAAAGGATATTTAAGTAGAAAAAGAGGTAATTCAGGGCATGAGTTCAAAGAGGGTGTTGAACACATGCAATCTTGTGAAACTGACTATTCTAAGGGAAACGATTTATCTCCAGTTTAGTTCTAACTTCATTCAATAGATTAGGACCCTAATGAAATCTAACTATATAGTTCTTTCGACTCTAGATATAGGAAGAACCAAATCACTATATATTTATATATATATAATTTCTAACTTCCGATGTGTAATATATGATTATTGCTTTCTATCAATCATATTCTCTTTAGATAGGGTTTAAATTCCAATTATGATTGATCTTAGAGCAATTATGACCGTCTTTCGAGTATTAGATCATAATTCATTTCAATTATCAAGCCTACATGAGAGATAACACATTAAGAATTGATCAACCCTAACCTAGTTCAACATTCACAGAATCAGAAACATTCAGTACATGGAATCCTATCCCAAATCCTATATAACACTAGGTTATGAAGGTTTAGTTACTCATAATAGAAGAAGACATAAGCACTAAGAAGAAAAAAAATTAATCCATGATATTGGAGAAAAGTTGATACGATTATCAATCTTAATCTTACAAGTGTTGATCTTCGTTGAGAGCCTTAATTTTCTATTTATAGACTTGGAAAATACCTTAAATTTACAGGAAAAAAAGTCTTCATTGGCCACGACACAGAGCCTTACCTGAGATCGGAACGGTCTGAGGCAAGAGGCTTTCCTCGACTCACATCCGATTAGAGAGACTTCATCGCTCCTTCACCCGACAAGAGATAGGACAAGAGTCATGATTCAAACCAACACACTTATCGACAAAGCACATGATCTACTCGGTCTTGCCACAAAAAGATCCCTTTGCTGCAATCGGGCACTCTGCTAGGCACAGGATGGGCACGCGACGTGCTTCATTAAAATCTCATATTTATGCTTCAAATCCTGTAATTTCCCAAGATCCCACAAAAACAGACAGAAAACACGAAAAGAGAGAAAATAACAACAAACTAAATTAAATCATGACTAAAAAATTATAAATGTGGACTAAAACATCTAAAATATATGCAACTTTGTGCTTGCTTCAATACCCAACACTTAAACTTTTCTCATCCTGAGAAAACTAAACTAATCAGACATTAAAGATATGTTCTGGGTAAACCCTAAGATTCACCATGATAGGAAAAGTCTAGTACTCATTTATTTTTAAAAAAAGAAACAAAAAAAGATAATGGTGCAAGCATGAGCCTATACATCGAATGCAGCACATGACTCCATTACATGATGCATGTAAAATATTACGAAAAGCGTTGATTGCAAATCAAATGTGTCTAATTTGATCTAAAGAGATTTTTCATAATCATTACATGCTCTAAATTCTTACACAACTCAAGAAAATGAATTAAAAGGGGAGCACATCCAAGCATGACGCTACTCTCATTTAAAAATAACTATTTTTTGAACTTATGCTCACTCATTCACTCTAACAGTCTGTTTCCTATTTCCACTGCTACATAGATCTTAGAGTTTCATATGCTAATCCCATCTCCATTAGCTATAAGTAATAACGGTAGTAAGAAAACGACTTTAGTTAGGCTTGAATTGTACGGCTAGGCAAAAGGTATATAAATAATGAGAAAAACTCATCAAATATTACTTGTCAAACATGCTTCTGTGGTTGGCTAAGTGGTTTTGGCAGTTTGTCGTGGAACATGATTCTTTGTTGATAGCATTCTCTATGCAAAATTTGGTTGGAGAGTCTCGGAGTGGAATATCTCGACTTTGGAAAAAAAACACGTTCTTCATTTCTTTTTGGTCATATTATGGCTTTAGACGATGATCCAAGATTTCGTGTTTTATTTGGAAATCATAGTTTGCATTGGAGATTGGGTTGTGCAAACCGTATTAATTTTTGGGAAGATGTTTGGGTGGGTTTGGTTAGCCTTCCACTATCGCATTTCCGAATATTTTCTCCTTATCTTCGAGTAAATGGCTTCGGGTTGGTGAAGCTTGGAAGGATGGAAATTGGGATTTTGACTCCATACAAAATTTTTATTTTGATCATGAGAGAGAGGAGTCTAGAGTATTGGTTTCTCTGCTTGGCTCTTTTCATATTCGGATTGGATCCCCTGACTCATTAATTTGGACGCACCACGAGAAGGAGTTTTCTGCTGTTACCTCATTTTTGTTATCGACAGATAAGGATCCAAATATCGTCCCTTGGGCCAAGTTTCTTTGGATAAAGCGCCTTTCTCCGAAGAATAGTTCTCTTGTTCTATTGACGGCTCATAATGTGATTCCAACCAAGTCTTTTCTTGAGAGCAGATGGGTTCGTATTTCTCTTAACGATATGCTTTGCTCCTTTTGCAAGACAGTTTTTGAAGAGACACGTCGTCTTTTCATGCATTGTGACCATTCTTGGTTGTTATGGTCCTATATTTGTCGTTGGTGGTGTATTGTCTGGGTTATGCCAGAAGACATGTTATCTTTGGTAGCCTTGTGGAAGGGTTTGGGAGCAGTTGGTTGGTGTTTCATCTGGGCCAAACTAGCTTATTTATCTTTGTAGCATATCTGGTTGTAGAGGAAGACGACCGTCTTTTAGAGCAGGGTGGATTTTGTTGTTACTGTGTTTTCCAAATTACATGTTCATTCCTTCATTATTTGTACACGTTGTTTTAGTTTTCTTGATTTTGGTTCTTTCTTAGTGTTTCTTGGTTATGTTTTTGGTATTTTTTCTCTTTTTTGGAAGTATTTTTAGATTAAAACTTTTGTGTTGGAATGTTTTAATCTTGTCATTTGTATTCTCTCTTTACAAAAGTCAAAACGTGCTTCATCTCACACCCCTTAATCCTTTTCACACATCTCGTTTTTATGTGCTACGACAACTCTCAACTAAACCGTTTCTTAGACCTTTGTTTTTACTATAACTTCTAGGCTATTTTTCCTTTATCCCTTTCATTTCATCTTTTATTTTTCTTATGATTCTTTTTTCTTTATTTGGACAAAACATAACACCAAAATATTTCTTGGGTACACTTCTCGATGGCACATAAATATTGAAAGTAAGCTCATCATGTCATATACATCCGATTCAACAATTATTTTCCAAAAAACCCTACTCATGAAGCACATAAGACGAGGAATATGAGTTCAAAAATATATGAGGATATACTAGAAATGAAAGGAACATACAATATTCTTTCATTGTAAGAGTTTCAAGGAGGACCTAAGGTCATTATTTTTATTGCTTCCTTCTTTGGTTCCTTGTGCGTAACTGGTAGATGGTGTTTATGGTGATGCTTTAGGGGGGATTGGTAAGGTTGGGAGTTGTTTAAGAGAGGCGTGGGGAAAAATATGTGAGAAGAAAAGCGGTAGATGGTAGGATTGTTGGGAGAAGAGAGAGAGGGGTTGTGGTGGTGTAAATGACCGGTTAAATGAGCAAGAAGGAAATGGAGGGATAAAGTTAAGGAAATAAAGAGTTGCACGGGAAGCGAGAGAGGTGGGTCTAGGGATAAGGGTTCCCGAAATATGGCACGAGTGAAGGCACGGGGTGTGCCTTGGCCCGTGCCCTTTTGTGTTTGGCTGGTATATGTATTCTACCCATATCCTCTTTATCGCACGAGCCTTTCCTAGGTCTGGCACGGGTGTGCATGGATCCAACCCTCTGAACGAAATTTTTTTCAGCCTCCCTATCCCTATCCCCATTGTGGAACGGGATTTCTTTGGGTCCGGCACATGGCCTTTACTGCCCCTCTAAATGAAAACTTCTTTGGCCTCTCTGTCCCGATCCCATTTTCGGCACATGGATTTCTTGGATCCGGCGCAGTCTAAGGCATGAGTATATTTCGTCCCAAACTTGGCAAATGCTCCTCAATTTTTATGACCTATTCAGCTGGTTTGTATCCGCTTGCATACAGACTTGCCCAAATCAAAGAATATAAATAACAGTTAAAATTTAGACAAGAACTTCGGGATTCCTCTCAAGATGCGCCTTTGTTTAACATTGTCGGATCGACCAAGGGCGCCATAAGCCTCTAAATGTAAATACTTCTCGGTGTCAAATACACCATGGAAGTAGTGTTTCACCATGTGTCCATTGCCAAAAAAATGGAGCGACTTTCCAATCAGTGAGCTTCACAACCCCTTTCGATAAGATTCGGTTTACGTTATTGGGACCGCTCCGTTTTGAAACGAGTTTACCAGCAAAGATATTTAATTTAGTGTTATAGAGAATGGCCTTGTCCACCTCTTGAAGCACTTTTTTTAATATCCTCTTATCATGAGCAATCTTACATGGGACCTGAATTCGCGCATCTGATTGATCTTCAATAACCCACGCTCACCATAACCGTGCGAATCAAAATTTAAAAATTTAACCACCCAATATGTATTGTTTTTCGGTTCCACCAGCAAGTGACATGATTTCCCGTATACTAGCTTGTAGGGAGACATATCAATGGGGGTATTAAAAACCGTTCTATATGCCTAAAGTCTATCATCTAACTTTTATGAACAATCTTTCCTAGACATATTAACAGTCTTCTCTAATATATTTTTAAGTTCCCTATTTTTAACCTCCACATGCCCACTAGTTTAGGGGTAGTAAGGGGTGACTAAGCGATGACAAATAACATAACGAGTTCAGAGCTTCAAAAATTATTTGTCACAAAGGTGCGCCAAACCGGGAAGAAATGCATTTATGCAAGTAAGCACATATCGACTTGTTGTTATTAGTGTCTACGGTCAACGCATTAGCCCACTTCCACACATAATCCATGACCATAAAAATGTATTTATTATCACCTGTCCGTGGAAATGGACCCATAAAGTCAATTCCCCATACGTCACACGATTCTACCACTACCAAGATATTCATTAGCATCTCTAGCCTCTTTGACATTTGTCCATTCTTTGACACATGTTATATTTCTTATCAAACACATGTGCATAATGTGATACCGAAGGCCAATAAAAACGTTATTGTAGTACATTTTGTGTTATCTTTATTGGTCCAAATTGACTTCCTACTTCTCCCCATGATAGTAACACAAAATTTCTTTATAGTTGGTTTGCCCATATTTTAAATAGACTGGGGTCCTCCCGGTAGTAAGTTTTCACATCATGCAAAAAACTATTTCTTATGGTAAGAGGTTTGTTCCGCGGGAAGAACACCATTGGCCAAGTAGTTTGCAAACTAGGCAAACCACAGAGTAGTCAGATTCCCTACTACAAAAAGATGTTTATCTAAGAACTCTTTCTTTAATTATACACTCAACTCCTCATATGGATTTACAATACTAGACATGTGATATGCAATCATTTTCTATACTCCTTACTTATCTCGAATCTCCAAATTATACTCATGGAGTAATAAATTTCACTTCAGAAATATAGGATTCTCCTCCTCCTTATTAAATAAATGCTTGATAGTTGTATGGTCAGTGCACACAATAACCTTGGACAAGACAAGATAAGGGTGAAATTTTTCACAATCAAACACCATAGCAAGAAATTCTTTTTCACCACTAGCATAATTCATTTGACCTTCATTAGTCTCAATGGATGTTACTGTTCCACAAATCTTTTCCTCAATTTTCTTCAAATGAACTTGCCATCCTCTGGAACCTCATTATACCATGCTCGCGTTTCCCATGCAAAAGAATATGAAAACATCTTGGTATACATATAATCAAAGTCTAAAGAGCTAAGAGCAGGTGCTACACACTTTGCTATATTCAATACCTCGACAACATGTTGGTAGGGATCTTTCAATGATATCCCATGGAACTGACCAATGTTCAAGATCATTTAAACACAATAGGTCATAGCTCTTACTCACAAGGACTAGCCATCAATGGTCCACTCGTCATGCCTTAAGCACGAATATATGCATAAGAATGCTTTCTACTAGAATGACTATCCTTGCCCTGATGGATAGAGTCCTCCGACCTTGGGTTTGCGCTCGTATTCCGATCCCTACTATATCCATATTAGTATAGCTTAAAGCTTCTTGTTTGCTTCTCGTCTTCTCTTGACTCAGTTGGCTCTACACATCTTCTTGATCTGAAGATCGATCTCTATGGCTATTGTTCCAGAATCATGGGTGACTCAGAGTACTTGAAAGTAAGAAAAGTCACGATCACAAAGTGATACATGACTACTAACTAACTAAACAGACATAGATAAATCAATAACCAATTTATTTTTATGGATGATGTTACAACCCTTACAATAGAAAGGATTCTGAAGTATTCCTCGGTCAAGGCATATTTTCCCATAGGTTTAGGCTTCTTCCAGAGGTTTATCACAAGATTTGTATCTCCCTTCATGAGAATTCGATATTTTCAGCAGACAAGGGGTACCCCCCGTATGTGAGTTAAGCTTTTGCTTATAGCCTTTCTTTTCTCTGGGAGTACTTTAAACAACTCTTCTTCCTTTTATTAAGGTAACTCCGATGATACAAAAACAAGATTGAAGTCATCTCTATCCAAATAAACACATCTACCGTTATTAGAGAGAGAGTTCATCTAAGTTTTGTCTTGTACTTCCGATTTGGTTGAGAGATCTAGAGTTGTTATTTCCTCATCCACGAGTTGTTGTTCTTTTCCAGCTTCTATTCTTGTCCAATATCTATGAGAGGTTGCATGCTGATGTTCATCGTATTTCACCTTATTTTACATCGATCAAGGCCCTAACAGTGGCCAAGAACGGTCTCCCGAATATGAGAGAGATTGATTGATCATCTTCTAAGTCTAGGAATACAAAGTTAGTAGGAGAAATAAATTCACCTACCTTAACCAACGCATTTTCCATAATTCCTCTTAGGGTATTTGATTGACCTATCTGCTACTTGAAGGACAATAGATGATTGTGTTAGTTCTTTTCGAGTCTCGACTTGCTAAACATAGAGAAAGACATGAGGCTAATATTGTCCCCTGGGTCGCATATTGATTTGTCCCTTAACAACTGACCTCTTTCATAGGGGATGGGGAAACTACCTAGATCGTTGAGCTTTGGAGGTAACCTATCAAGTAGAATGACAGAGAATTCCTCAGTAAATGATGTTAGACAGTCGAGTTAAATCTTTAAGAAAGGGAGTATTGATTTTGAGCCTTTTAAACATATTTAAAAAATTCACCAATTGTATGTTAGGCTCGTTTTTCGTTAGAGTGTCAGGTTAAGGATGGTGTGGAGTTTAGACTTTTAATTCGTTATTGGACTCCTTTATCCTATTACATGTGGTGTGTACTTCTATTTTTGTCCTCTAAATCAGCTCCTCAATTGTAAGCATTCGGATTTTAGGTGAGTCGGCTTCTTTAATCTTCTCTAGAAATGGTTTGTCTAGCTCTTTTCCACTCCTTAGGAATATTGGATTTACGTTTTTCCTAGGATTATTTTCCGTGTCACTTTGGGACTATGGAGTTCATGGTTCTAGGTATTTGTCACAATTAGGTTTTCACAATTGTTTGAGCTGATTTGGCCTCATTGTGCTTTTTTAGTAGCCGTGTGACCATTTTCTTATTCTTTTCTTGCATTTGTAGCGTTTTTTTAACCCTATCCATAGTTGGAGTTTCTTGCGATTATTGTTGTGCATGAGCTCTTTGTTGGTATCCTTGATTCTAAGGATTTGAATTTTTTATACGGTTCTCATTTCTTCCCCACCTAAAATTAGGATGATCTTTCGGACTAGGATTATAATTGTTAGGATTTGGATAATATTGTCTTTTATTGTTGCTATTGCTCACCTAGTTTGCACTTTTAGTGTTGATGTGTTCTATTCACTTTATATGATCAGGTGGAAGAGTCTGTAGCGATTGAGCATATCAACCTTCTACTTTGGAAGTTAAGGTCCTGAGCTGCTCCACGACCAGACTCTCATCTCGACTATCAACTCGACAGAGTTAACTAACACGGTTTGGTGCCTTTTTTGGGCACTTGGGACTGGATGGAAGCCGGGGAATGGAGCTAGGATAAAGTTCTGGTTAGATGTTTTGGCTGGTCTAGCGCATTCAAGTTGAGATTTAGTAGGCTTTATAATTTAGATGAATGTAAGGACAATTTTGTGTAGGATATGGATGAGGTGTGGTTTCTAGAATTCAGAAACACCATGTTATTTTGGAGATAGAAAAATGGACATAGATGTTGTTGATTGTGGCGGATTTTGTCCCTTACTCCCATCGATCAGATACTTCCGTCTGGGATCATGATCTGAAAGCTCCTCGGTCCGAAAGGCCTATGATTTTTTGCTGGACTTTGAGACTCAGGTGGCTCGATGGGCTCATCTTCTTTGGTAATCCAAAGTTCCCCCAAAAATGGCGGCACTTATTTGGAAGGTTTACCAATCGGCTTCACGAGACGAGTTCGTATTTATTTGAACCAAATGACTTGTTACTTCTGCAAGCGGGTCTTTGAGGAAGGAGAACATTTGTTCTTGTTTTTCCAGTGAGCTTGGAAATTTTGATGCTTGACTTTTTCTTAGTAGGGTTTTAGTTGGGTGTGTTCGGGTTCGGTGCATAAATTGATCGTGTCTTGGCCGAGACATGGTTGCAAAAAAACTTGGAGAGCTTGGTGTGGTTCATTTGGTTAGCGAGAAATGACATTGTGAATGGAATGAGGCTGAATCGATTGTATCGACCTTCATCAAGGTAAAATAGTATGCTTTCGGCTTGGAGTCTTTCGGGAATGATGAGATGTTGGTCTTCTCTTTAGATTATTGGAGATTGGGTCCGATAGCGTGTACACTAGGTCTTGGCGCTTGATGCCCGGTTGAGCTTGGTGTCGAGTTTTCTGTTTGGGCACTTTTGTATTGTGTTTGTGCTCTCTTTTTTTATAAGCTCGGTTTTTTATTAGAAAAGATACTCTCAGAGAAGGATAGTATCTAGGGGCAAGCCCAAAGGTGAACGATTACAATGGGGCTCATTAACGGGAGCTCAAAAGGAAAAAGTCCTAAAATTGTTGGACAACATGTCCTAAAACGCCAACAAAAACTAATGGGCCAAAAACCAAAAATAGATCAACCTTTGTCGGTGACCCACTCATCACCTTCCGAAAACTCATCGATATCCTTCGCTTAAATAGGCTGACATGTACAAGATTTTCGAGCTTGCGTGACCTGTGTCCAGATATCAATGGGATTGACGAATCGGTCACGACTTAGAGAACATGCTCTTGGTTTAGACACAACTGGGTAATATTCCGATAAATTCTTAGGAGGCCGACACTTACGTTTCGAGGGTTTAAGAAGGGCATCCTTCCACGGCCTACCCAACTGATCACCAAAAGGACCACCACCCTCTACCATTCTAGGAAAAAGGTGAGGTCCACCGAAATTACTGGCTACGATAGTCTCTAGAGGGTCACGGTTAACTTCCGCATCCTCAATATGACCAACAGGGTCAGAGTCCCGAACCGCACCTAAACTTGTCAATGCAAGCATAGACGACCTAACTACAAAAATGAATTTGGACCCTTATAATGCATGAGGCTCGGTCTAGGCCACTAGGCCCACCTCAACCTCTTGGGCAACACCGTCCAGGGTAGCTTGAGACCTACCCTCCAAAGCTGGACCCTTTAAATCAGCCGCCTGATTCAATTTCTTACTCGGGCCTGACTCAAGTAATAAAGGCCCATCAAACAAAGACCGGTCCTTCACATCATTCGTCTCTGCAACCTCTTCTCCTCCGCGTATCTCCTCTGAATTCGGCTGAATCAAATTCGAAATTTGAATTTGAAAGTCGATCCCGTGAAGATTGGATCGGATCCCACAAGATTCAGCGCTTCGACAGGAACCGAGCTCACCACTATTCTCCGATACCGGCGAAAGGTTGAGCAACACCCGACGATGATTCCAGTCGATTTGAACTGATGAGTTATTCAACACAATAGCATTAATCTGAATCGGCTCAACACTGGGAAGTGGAGAAGAGTTGGTACTCTGAAATCCAAAAGGTACAGAGTTGTTGCTCTGATTTCCAAAAGCATCATAATTTATGCTCTGTTTTCCTAAATCGCCATAAATAAGCGCAACTGCCGAGGACTGTATCCGGCGACGAGCAAAAGCAACAAGCAGAATGTAACCATTTATTTTGAAATCGTTCAGACTCTATATAGCCTGAGCAGCTGCCACCTTCGACATGAACCGTATGAAGCCAAAGTATTGGCCTTTACGATTGGGATGTTGCAAAACAGAGACAGATTCGACATCACCATAAGAACCGAAGGCACTCTAACCCATGTCTCCGATGATTCGAAAGGTAAGTTGCAGACAAACAATTCAACTTCTTGCTCAACGAAGCCCACTAATAAACCATCATTCTTTTTGCCCGAGCGTTGACGGCGGTCTCCACTCCTTACAACACCCGACTCCACTGTTTCCTGAGTGTTGTTCGCCCTAGCATCTCTGCCTCGAGCCTCTTTCAGACTCGGCTTGGGATTCTCACCCAAACCCACCATCGATACCTGCTTGGATGAGCAGGGCTCACCGGAGCCAGTCACCGTAGCCTTTTATTGGGCCGGTTTCGCCTTAACCATCGATTTGATCGGAGCAGCACCATCGCACCCTTTCTTGACACGAACGTGTACAACTCCTCCCTCCTTGACAGCTGCACGAGATACAACTGTGTAGTACTTTTCATAACTCAAAAGCATATCTAAACAATAGGAAGAAAAGGGGACATGTTTGGCATTTCTCATTGAGAGAGCATTAATACTCGAGAATAATCACCCTGATTCTCATTGACGTACAAACATTGTGTTCGTGCTCATTGTATGGGTTTTTTGTAGTTTGTTTTAGAGTATACATTTGGTTGTTCTTTGTCTCGTGGGTTGCTTTTTGCAACGCCTACTTTTGTTGGGAGGGGTGTTTTTTCCAAGTCTTCTTTCTCATCCTTGGAGACCATTGATCATTGAATAAATATTTTGTCGATAAAAAAAAAAAACTAACATGTTATATGGTCAGTGACTATGTTGGACATTTTCATCTCCATAATGTTATATCATTTCTAAATCGTGTTTTTCATGAATCATCCTACAGATGAGGAGTTCAACTTTGCTTGGCTCGCTCGCTACAAACACTTGTAGAAATTTTGTATTTATTTCCATAACCCAATCCATGATGGGGACACTTATGGTCTTACGGAACAGTCGTTGTAATCTCATACAATTCTCAACTGATGATTCAAAATTATGAATCTTGATTCTTAGTTCATTGGTTTTAAGGAGAGAAAATTCATAATAGGGACCTTTTTTCCAGGTCTTCCCACGTCCTTTTCATATGTTAGGTAGACTGTTGACCAAAATATATTTTCATCCTTGAGAGAGAATTGAAATAGACTCATGCGCATTGCGTCGTCAGACACTGTTTCTTCAGTGGCATTTCCACCGAATGAGAAAATTGATCATAGAAGTCTTGATGTCAAAAAGTTTGCTTGGACTGCTAGTGCCGGAATGCTTGAGTGGAGTACGTTGGTTTGTGGGGTCTTGATTGAGTGGATTGGCTTGCTATGTCCATAGGTATGACTTCCATCTTCTATACTTTGCTAGTTTTGATAAGAAAATCCCTTACAACCTTGAACATAAACCACAAAACAAACTGGGGATCCCCAATCACACAAATAACCTTCCAAAACTAGGATCTCTAGACTTTAGAAATTAGAGCCCACCTTATTTGAAACTCCCTCCAAAATGTTAATGTCCCAGCCCCACGCATAGTAACCTGCTGAAAAGTATCTGAAGCCTCATTAATGGCAATGGTTCCCATTGTAAATTCTTTAGTCTAGCCATCTCTTCAGCAGAACTAGTATACCTTGCCCTTTCAAGCAATAAGGAGGTCACCGGAACAATAACTTCAAGTTGAGGTTTCAGAGGAGGACCATCGGCTTCATACTACTCCTAAGCAACAACTGATGAAATGGAATCTGTGGTTCTAACCTCGACACTGTTACCAGTCTCCAGCCTCTTGCTTGACTCAGCTGAATTTAGTTACGCATGTTAATGTTAGATGAATAAAACATTTTCAGAAAATTAATAAACATTTAAACAATAACAAGAATGTTGTATATTGTTTATTGGCGCAAAGCCGACCTAATTCTCTCTCAAAAGTCCCTCGCTAAAGTATCAAAGTAGTGTCGCCCTCCCTAACTGGCAACCTCTACGGGTCCCTGCACCTATGGAGGCTCTGTTAGAACTCAATAAATACAAGGAACAATTTTGTTCTTGAATTGCTTTAAGAACACACACACAAACATTAAGAGACTACATCTTTTATTAAGTTCGTCTTCAAACTTACACCACTGTTCCTATTTATGCTAAATACACAACAACTACTTTGATATTAATAGTAAACACAAACTAATCTAATCCCTACAATCTCTCCCATAAACAACTTAATCCCATCATAATTGCCACTAACTAATGCCACATAAAGTTACATAATTATTATAGAATACTTACAAAATAATACTAAAACCCAAAATAATAAGACTAAACCCAACAGGCTCTCCTCTTCCCTTTACCATTCCCCTCCCTCTTTTTCCTTTATCGACAACCCAAACCCCTCTCGCCTGCTTGATTTGCCTTCTGTGTTGCCTACTTGGATTGGGTTCGTTGTACAGCTCGAATGATTCTTGACGTCGCTGGATTTATGGTGTTGTTTTGCGTTGCTGGCATGGTCCAAAGATCCTGG
>JAYMSV010001154.1:0-13721 GCA_036897745.1 Erodium moschatum | reverse complement strand
TGGAATCAATAACTGCTCCTGTTGGCCACCGCTGGAAACTCGGCGCACCAACCCATCCGCTGGATCGGGACTCTAACAACCCCGAGGTGTATGTGGGACGCACACCTTTCCCTACCGACGTTGGTGTAAATCCGACATTCCCTGTTTTCTGATATTCTCTCTAGATGCCCGATGTCCCTTCAAACGCCTTATATCAGATATCATGTACATTTTCAAACCGAGACAAGAAACGAACCCCAAAAATAGAGAGATAAGAGCTTTAGCCTATTGATAATAGGAAAATAATGAAATTTTTTGGACAGTGAAACTGAAACTCATGTGCAACTCTCACATCTTATTACATAATTAACTCAACTAAAAAAAATTAAGTTGATAATTGAAGACTCAATTATGATTTTATATTTTAACCCAAAAAAAGAGTAATACATGAGTTCTCTTTACAACAACTTTATCCAATATATAGTTGCAAAGAAGTCATATCAAATTTTGTTTTATCCGATATATAGTTGCAAAGAAGTTCAACATGGGATGAACCATCCGTTCGTCCGGTTGGGGGTAGGGGGCATGGTTTGCTTAGCTTTTATGAGGCCAGAGGATTCATCTGTATGGTCCCCTAAGATATTCCTTTCTTGTCTGACTGATGAAGCCTTGAACGGTTCCATGTACTTTTGTTTGGTTGTTTGGTGTTGTTGAGAGCCGCGGTGGACGAGTCTTCTGTATTCTTTCCGCGTTTCCTTTGTTTTTGGCTGTCTTTGTTGAACTTTGTTTAGATGGTTTGTGGTTTCCATCCCAGAATCTACGCCATCTTTTACTTTATGCACTTCTTTCTCCCCGATAATAAAAATAATTTTGTTTTGACATGAGAAAAAAGACTTAATTTGGATGTAATCTATTACTGGCTGAGTGTTTACTATCAGTTAATTTACTAATTAATATTAAATAGTTATGATTTACTTTGCCTTAAATGAAAGAGCCATTCTCAGACACTTGTCTTAACTCGGTTAGTCTGCTTAACATAGTTGTTAGCATTGAGTTAGTATCATAGGTAGAAATGCAACTACCAAATAATGAAAAATGGTCGTTTTAAGCAACACTAATTAACACAGCTCACCAACTCTTACCTGTAAAAATGGAAATAGTAGTGGCAATTAATTAAAGACCAAGTGTTTTGGCTTTCTATTCTCCATACTAATTAAACTCAAAAGCTAAATATCGAATGATGAACTAAAAACTTTGCAATAAAAAGGTGGATTAGCATTGACCCACTACAAGAGACAGTATCATGATGACATGATCTATAAGATAGGACCGTAATGATCTCAGAAAATTCTTGTATTGGTTGGTCTAAATGTAACATATTTATTATATTATCTAGGGTTAATTATAAAACTTGAGGTCTATAAGTGATTAATTTCACAACATATGGTCTACTAAATATATCACATTCGTCTACACAAAATAGCGTTTGACTTCACTATTTGTTAGTTTGGAAGGAGAGCACAGATTTTCATTTTTCAGTCACATGCAATCGGTAAAATATAAGAGATGAAATCGAATGATGAATTGGAGTCGAACGAAAAAGATAATCCATTTACAAATATGACGAAGGAGACAAGTGGTTCTTGCTAAAATTATGCGTCCTATTTTAAAAAAAAACATAATATGGGGTTGTAGTAGTTCTATTCCACCTATTGCAATTCTAAAACTAACAACTAATTGTCAAAGTACACTACTTTCTATAGTTGAATACGATAAATATAAGTAGACCATAGACCCGTAAAATTAATCACATATAGATCGCAAGTTTTAGTAATTAACTCATCGTTTATATCACGAGAGTAACTTAAAAAACATCAACTCGAAACAATGATCAAAAATGAAATACACTCTCTCCCTTATTAGCATCATCACTTTAGCATTGAGTGAAAATTACCTTCAAAGTAAAGATGGATAAGAGCGAATTATTGTTTACAGTAACTATTGCCAACAATCTTGCTGCTTTATCGTAATAATTTGTAATTTTTGCGTTAAGATTTTTTTTCATCGAGTTTGTTTTACATAAATGTAATCATATTTGAGTTTTATTTTGTTCTAATTGAATGCCCCTTTTATAATATACATGATGCCGGTCTGATCAACTAATCTCAAAGGTAAATCGGATTAATTTGAATCAGAATAAAGTGGATAGTTCAAGAACTGAACCGGAACAATTGGATATGAGAAGGGCTAAACTGTATCAAAATAAAACTTATAAGCTAAATTGGAACAATTTGGGTACTTCATGGACTGAACTGCAACATATTACAAAATGTTATAAAAGTAAAACAGTTGGCCGAGGTTGTTGGTTGGTTGAATATGGTTGTCCAGTAGTTGTAAATTCACATGACTTCTCACACACGGAAAGGTCCACGATTGCTATTTATCCAAATCATCGTGTTGGCGCTGTCTTTGCAACGTGTAACGGCCTCTCGTTACCCCGAGCCCGAGCCCAGGCCCATTTAGTTGATGCCCAGAGCATTCAAGCCCATCCCAGCTCAAGTCTAGTTGTTGGGCTTGTTGACTCAGAAAGGAAAAACATACTTCTACCTATTTTCCTGAAACGTAAAAAGACGTTATAAATAGGGGTATATTGGTCATTTTTTTCTCTTCTCTATCGTTTCGTTTGCCCTAAAAACCTCTCGTCACACAGTGACTGTTTCTGGCAGTGGAAGCTGAAACATCGAACCCGAAGCTCTCTCGTATTTGTTTCCCAGTAGATTTGGGTTTTCAGAATTTGAAAGCACAGAGACATCAGTATGGGTAAAGAGCAGCCGCAGCAGCAGCAGCAGCAGCAGGTGTTCACCGTAGAACAACTCGTCGCCGTCAATCCGTACAATCCCGACCTCTTTCCCGATCTCGAAAACTATGTTAATGAACAGGTTTGTCTTCTTTTGTACGATTTAATTTCACAGAATGCGTAATTAGCCTAAATTTGTTACTTTATCTGATTGGTAAAGTTGGAATCTTTTTGGCTTGTTATGTAATGAACGCTCCTTTGTTTGGTTTTGCTGAGAAATTGATTTGAACCCAGTTGGGGAAAAACTATATCTTTGCATTGTGTATTAGTGGTCCTTGTAGTGCTCTGATTGCATTATTAATGCAAAAATGGAGAGATACTGTTGATTGATTGGGTGGAATGTAATAATTTGCTCCTAAGTCCTAAACTACTTTGTATTATAACTTATAAATGCTTAGGACTTTTGTTTAGGGTGTTTGAATAGCATTGCCAGGGCTTCTAGATTGATTTTTGCACGATCCGTCTACCAAAATATATTAGGAATGGGGGTTTTGGCCCTCGGGTGTTTATACAACTCTTAGTATTGTGTATGATCAGAACCAGTAAATTGAAGTTCTTACATTTCACTATGGG
The DNA here is from genome assembly GCA_036897745.1 of Erodium moschatum. Lineage (NCBI taxonomy): Eukaryota > Viridiplantae > Streptophyta > Magnoliopsida > Geraniales > Geraniaceae > Erodium > Erodium moschatum. The sequence continues at coordinate 10,312 of JAYMSV010001154.1, read as the reverse complement.
ATATTGGAAAATGTGAAATTTATATGTTTCCTTGAGGAATATGTTGCTTTTAACTAGTATAGCTGTATACATGCGTCCCTATGTAAGAATGATAGACATGCCAACGTAATACGAGATATTGTATTTACAGGTTTCATCACAAACATACAGCCTGGATGCAAATCTTTGCCTCCTTCGCCTCTATCAGGTAGTGTGTCTGACCATTGTTTGTTGGAGTGTATGTGCATGCAAACTATTGGTTACAATTAGATGTCTATGCCTACTTTGTTAATGTTTAGATTTTGTTTGGATGTGCAGTTTGAGCCTGATAGGATGAGCACCCAAATTGTTGCCCGCATTTTGGTCAAGGTCTGGACAAGCCTTTGCTAAGTGATATAAAATATTGTGAGTTTACTGGAAAAAGGATTTGACTCTTGATGTTATTGCATCCTCTGTGCAGGCTTTAATGGCAATGCCAGCTCCAGATTTCAGCCTTTGCCTCTATTTAATTCCAGAAAGAGTGGTATTTTATCTTCCTTTTCAAAGACTTAATTTTGTTTTTTTGGTTTGGCCATTTGGGAGACATCGTTTAAATTCATGTTTTTCTCATTATCAGCAAATGGAGGAACAATTCAAGACACTGATTGTTCTTTCACATTATTTGGAGGTATGTGTTCCTTCTCTAATTTGGCTGATATGCATGAAATGAGTTGATTACCCAACCTTATATTTTCTTATGTAGACCGGAAGATTCCGCCAGTTTTGGGATGAAGCAGCTAAGAATCGTCACATTGTTGAGGCTGTACCAGGTATTGATAAATTGTGATGCAAGATGTGTTTGTATTACATATTAGATATATTGTTTTGGTATATTCATATCCCATTAAAAGGAAGCCAAAACTTCAAAATTCATGTATACGTTCCTGAAAATTTAGTGAAATAGTGTGTTCTTGAAACAAAAAAACAAACAAAAATACTGGTTTATTTGTAGGTTTTGAGCAAGCAATCCAAGCCTATGCTATCCATGTCCTTGCATTGACTTATCAAAAGGTTCCTAGATCTGTGCTTGCAGAGGTATGCCCATTTCATAATGCTTGAGTAAGCATTGGTTTGATTATGCCCTCAATTTAACATTGTTAAATTAAATGATTGACACAAACCCCTCCTAATGCAAATCTCCTGATTGTTTCGGGTGTCACAGGCTATCAATATTGAAGGTGTATCCCTTGACAAGTTTATTGAGCACCATGTTGCAAATTCTGGGTGGGTTCTCGAGAAGGGAGCAAGGGGCCAACTTATTGTCATGCCTTGCAGTGAGTTCAACCGTCCAGAGCTGAAGAAAAACACCGAGGATATAATTCCCTTGGAGCACATTACCCGTATCTACCCTATCCTTGGCTGATGATCTTTTCTTGTGGAAGCTTTAGATTTTTGGCTCAGTTGAGGTGGTTCTGTCATTTTGGTCAGTCAAGAGAAGGGTCTGTAGCCTCAAAGGAACTTATCTTGTTTCAGGGTCTTTGGGAACAACATAAATATTTATGTAATGTTTGAAATATATTTTTGTCATGTATTGATTAACAGGATAATTGCAAAAATGCACCCTGAGGTATTCATTTACTGCAACTTTTAGCCTTTTTTGATAATTGCAAAAAAAGTGATTTGAACTTGTCTGTTTGTTGTATTTTGTATAAATTTACTACAAAATGATAATTTTACCCTTGAAACTTTAAAAATAATAATTAAAGAACATGAAATCCAATTTTTCGTATCCTCAAATTTCTTATTTGTAAGTTCTTATATTCATATTTTTAAAATCTAAATTAAAAGGGCGAACTCGTTTTGAAACAAATTGCAACAAAAAAAAACACAAGTTAAATAATATAATTTTTTGCAATTATCAAAGAAGAAGGTTACAAGTTGCAAAAAATGGAATATCCCATGATATATTTTTTTTATGAATTATCCCTTGATAAGTTGTAGTCCAAGGATTCAAATATTTTGAGCAGTATATGGTTTTAATTTTGGGACTGAGATAAACAAAAGGTAGAAGCTATCTAGCCAATCTAAGATTTCTAATAATGTCAATTTCAATGTAGAGAGATTCTCTGTGGGGAGGAAAACATGAGGTTACAATACTTGAGAGCTAAATGAGTTAAAAACCAATGAGGCCTACACTGCAAGCTCTCATCCAAGCACTTGACCAGTGCCTGATCAAATATTAACATCCAGAAATTATAAAAAAAATAATATTTATGACCTGCCATTCTACATATGGAGCTCACATGAGCACAGTTGAATAATCTATTTACAAAGAAAAGATGGATGAGCTCCAAAAAGAATTTTTAACAGTTGACTATCAACTCTCTTTGTACTTCGTTGTCCCGTCCAGGTCAAGGCTTTCACAGAGGATCGCTCCTTGAAAAACCAGTCCCCAGAATGTTGGAATTACCGCTTTTCTGTTTTTCTTGTTCCGTTCAATCTCCTCCAAGCACCAGCATTTTTGGACCCCGTTTCGAATCAAACGGGGGAGGAGATATTTAGAGTCAAAGTTCAATGGCAGAGTGCCTCTCCGCTACTTACCCACTGCACAAAGCTATCTGAGTATTCGTCTTGGACATGGGAAGAACTCCGTTCACTACCATAACATAACTCCGTTCCTACCTGCTCCCTTCCCTAATAACACAACATGGAAAATGAAGGTTAACTCAGGATTAACATGGAGCATAAGTCGAATAGCTATCAACACAAACACTGAACTTTTTACTGGAACGATAATAACGTAATAATTTACTGGGATAATTGCAAAAAAGTACATTCTGTTCATCATGTTTTTGCAAATCGTATCCTTCTTATTTGATAATGGCAAAAAAAATGACAGGAACTTGTACTTCGTATCAATTTGTTCCAAAATAATGATTTTACAATTGCAATTTTAAATTAAAAAAATAATAAGCAAAAAACAAATTTTTCACTTATTATTTTCTTCCTCCTTGTACGGTACAAAGAGGAAGAAAATTAAGGAAGATGGAAATTCTGGATTTTTTTATATTTTACTTGTTATTTTTAAATTTGAAACTTCACAGGTAAAATCTTCATTCTGAAACAAATTGATAGACAATGCAACAAAAAAAATACAAGTTCAGGTCACATTTTTTCCATTATCAAAGAAGAGGACCACGCTTTGCGAAAAAAGAATAAAACAGGGTACTTTTTTGCAATTACCCCTAATTTGTTTATCAGCAAGAGGCACTCACCCTCATGCTGGAGCCAAATTCACTGGCAGAAGGGGTTATCGCATTTATTTCATTCTCTGAGGGAAGCTCGGCCACCAGAGAGTTTGTGCGCATTGAGGATCTGAAAAATAATTGAAACATTAAAAGATGAGTACAATAAGTCACCCCTTTACCCCTAGAGTTCCTAAACACCCTTTCTGTGAACTTCAGAAGTTTCACTCACATCACTAACAAGAGGTCACACACATTAGTATTACTGTATTAGTACATTACCTCTCAGATGGCTCTTCTTCACATGAATTTCCAGATGAAGAGAGCCAATCAAGATCAAGGAAGTTTGAGCAACTCAATTGATCCCCTCGTTCATAGAAGTACACCGGATCACTTTGCATGTCCCCAAATAGCTGCTTACGAGGCATTGTGGGAGTAAACCTGTATCAAGAAATGGTAATACAGCTTAGTATGAAAAGTTTATCAGAGGAGACTCAAATTCAGAAAGACTATCTGAACAAAACACAACTAATCAAACTGAGAGGAGAACAAAGTATATAACCTTGAGTATGATACATCACTTTCAGATGTTGACATCTCTGGTGATGTTTCAGAAAGACCACAGCTTTCTCCTTGTGATTGGTCAGGCAAAACTGAGTTTGGAAAATTCGCCGCCTTGGCATTTCTGGCTGACATAGGTGTCAGACTCTGACGAAGAATATTTCCATCTGATAAGGATCTCTTGAATAATGACCTGAAATTACAGAATGCAAAATCTAAAAATAAGCAGCAGCAGCAGCAGCAGCAACAACAACAAAATTCTGTCTGTTCATCTACATACTATTAATTTCTGGAATGTGAAACTATATAACAAATAAAGGTAGAAACTTTAGAAAATGCAGAAGTTAAAGGGCTTATTTCTCAGATGTGTAGGATTAAAATTTCCTGTAGCGAGTTTATATGTGAGTTCAAAGATTCTTTCATTGAAAGTACCTATTATCTTCATCCACATTCGTTCTCACTTTTCTCCCTCCATCATAATGCTGATCTGAATCCATCTCCCAGAGAGCAGGTTTGCCCGGTTGGGGCTGGAAGTAGCCAAGGAATCTGCTCAAACATGAAGGAAGATGATCATTTCAGATAATGCTAACCCAAAAAGCATGACCAAGATGATTCAACTTTGATCCCAACACTCTTTAAAACTAACTTACATGTTGATTGCAGCCTGTTTTTCTGCATCCATGTATGCATTGCTGTAATACCGTTGAAGAGTTCTGAAGAACTCCTGGGACTGTGTTGCAGCTCTCCACTGCCCTCTTCTCTCAGAGAATATCTAAATAAATCAAAAGAATCATATTTACTAAATAAATTGACCGCCTCGACGAACAACATATTATACATGCAAGTTAAAGTTACCTTGTTGTGAGCAGCTGAGCCACCATATTGGTGTGCAAGTGTGTCACCCATTCTCTCATAGCATGCCATTAATTTATCAGCCAGGGGAGAATTAAGGTCAATCTTTGGGGTGGAGATGATTCCTAAAGCATGAAGCTGGTGTGCAAGAGAAATCAATCCATATGCGTACTGTGCAACATTTGTCCGGTCCAGGCAGTCTATGCAATTGGTCCGAAGCACCCCATTTTGGAACGTGGAAGGCTTAACAATTTGATTCTCATTAGTACCGACATTAACTTTATTCTCCAAGTTATTAGCATCCTGATTATCATTCTTGCAATGATTCTTGGGGCCCAGGCTGCCATTGTCAACATTCCTGCACCAAGAATCATATTGATGAATATCATACAAATGATTGACAAAGCTATTGGGAATGTGAAGAACAAACTTACTCAGAGGAAGGAAACCTCATTGACCCCTCATGTTTCAATGCTGGAGTTACTTGACAATAAAAGAAACCTGTTAGTGTTAATGCATATGTAGCCATTTTGCCCAGGGTGTCCAAAACATCTTGAGTTTTGCTGAGAGAAACAAATAAAGGAGGAATGTCAAAAAGGTGCCCAGATGATTTTCTTAAAATATATGCATATGAGTGAACTGACATGTACCTTCGGAAATGTTTGTGTAGATCCCAGTGAAGGAACCTGAGATGATTTTCCTCTGATAAATCTTTATTAATATACTCAATCGCATTAGCAAATTCAGTACGAAGAATAGACTCTCGTGGTTTCTTCTCTTGTGTCTGCCACCGACCACCAAAAACACAGTATCAAGCAAGAGAAATGTTATATATTTCAAAGAATGAGAGTTATTTAAAATTTAACTGTTCATTTGGAACCAATTGATTTAAACTAAGTGCAGCTGGTTTACACTTTTAAGCCCAAGATACCCTTTATAGTTTTTACAACGGAAAATAATAATTTATGTAATATTTCACTGTACAAAACTAGACTGAATGTTTAAATAAAAACTACATTCAGCTAATAACCAACCAACTACTCCTTTATTTTATTTTTCTCTTTGCATGTTCACGTGTGATGCAGGCACAAGTATTTCATAGTACTGTTATTGAAATTTTATTTGATTGCAGATTCCTCATAAACATTTCACGATTAATACAAATATGGAAAGTTTGTGTATCGTTTTTGGTATTGGTCCAAAGTTGTCCACTAAATTAGTCAATTTTCCTACAAACAAGTGAGGAAGATTAGGATCATATGATTAAAGCATCAAGCACAAAAAGCAACCAAGAAACCTACCTTAATCAAGTTCCAAATAATTATTGGGTTTCCATATCTTTTGACAAGATTTTCAAAATGAAGTTTGGTGGCTTCATAACCCTGGTCCTTCTTAGACACTGAAAAGGACAAAATTTTAAAGGTAAGAAACTGAAAAGACATGCATTATCTTAAAATGCTACAGCATATCTGAGGACATACATATTATATCTGGTTTGATATTCAAGCGCGAAGTTTCTTGAGACCAGAAAAGTGGGATCGACCCACGGTTCTGAACAACAGAACTTATTTTTACAGGGCCATCAGGAACATCTTCAAAAACTATCTGCTCTGTTTCCACATCATTAGCTACTCTGCCCTTCTCATTTACACCTCGTTTCAAATACCTAACAGAAAATGAAGAACTTTGTAAGAATAATCTAAAAAACAAATCTGAATTGACATGTCCATGTTTCTCTAATAATATGACTATGTTTACAGCTCAGAAACATTAACAGATGGGAAGGAAATGCAAAATTTTGCAATAAAATATGCAACCTGAGAAGACATCCTTACCTGGTACCAGCATAATGGCGTGATCGTCTTGCAATGAGGGTGAGTTTCAAGTCTCTTCCCGACACCGACAGAGTGGCCTGGACTCGTATGGAATTTAGTAATCAGTGAAAAAACATTAAAAAAAATGAAGCTTCCAAATAACCAAAACAATTTGGATAAGTGACTGTAAAAGTTGGATAGAAAACCATTTGAAGCATGAATATGCCTAGATATTTCTAAACCAGCATTGAAGACATGTAAAGCAGAAGGATGATTTATGTATGGTTTGTGTTTAATTCTGTATTATGCTTGCATTTACAGGACTATTGATGGCAAAGCATTTATCACCATCCATTCATTGTTCACCTGTTTGAAGAAGCCATAGACTAATGCAACAGTCCAAAGTGTATTGTGGATGTGATTCCGGATGCCTTGAGTCAAGAACTCATTCCAGACAAACATTGTCTCATACAGGGCCTGTCCCGTTTGATTGTCACGCAAGTTTCTTTGAAGACCGCGCATGATACGGTATGAGTAGCTGAAAAAGAAGTCCTTTGTGAGATCCACTGTCCATAGGAGCTTCTTGTACCTAAGCCATTAACAATATACAGAATTAGCAAGTTTCTTACAACATGTAAACCAAAACAAGGAATTTGGAAGAAAATAACAAAAAGAAAAAAAATTCAAACGATGAGCAGACACAAGAATGAATATTTGGACTCAACTAGTACAAAAAGCGGTCATTAATGTGTAACAAATAAGTGCTTGAACTCCTGTACTAAAGGGTCAGCCTTATCATGTGGGTTTGCTTTTACCCTGATACGAAGGATTATTTTTACATCTCCATCAATGTGAAACTTCTACTCTTTTGACACAGAGAATGGGGAAATAAAGGTGGGGAAAATAGCAAATTGAAAGAGTACTTGATAAAATAAAGCACCTGAGCTCATTCTTGGAATTGGCGATCTCAGCCATAACAGGAGAATTCGGAATCGGAATCATGTCACTCTTGGAGATAGCATATACGTTATGACCACAAATTACACCAATCCGCCTTCTTTTCGTGATAAGCAACATGTAGTAAGGCCCCAAAAACTTAATAAACCCTATAAATAGAAAACAAAATTGAATCTTGTAAGACATGATTTCCTTAGTCACTGTGATGCAAATTCAGAAGAACTTACCAACAATTCCATAACATGTGGTGACAAACTTCAGTCCACCAGTTGATACGTTTCCTTCGTGTATCCGCCTCAAAAGGTCGGAACACTGCCTCTCTGTATATGTAGTAGAATCCTCACGGATATTCAGCTCAGAAGGATCCAGCCTGTCTATCTTAAGCACTCTCCAGTATGTTCGGCTTTTGTTCCTTCCTATCATGTAAAATTTCTACAGCATTCCAAACAATGCGTTTAGCGTTGCGCAGAAATACATAGACATACTTTTTGCAAAGCATGATAAAGTAGAAGGGGGATGAAATATGGTAAGATGACATTAGTCTATTGGTAAAGAAGAAAGATTCATCAAACCAGAAACCGTGCTTGTATGTTGCATGTGTGTGTCCAAAAGAGAGAGAGGTATGATGACCACATACCATTAATTAGTTGAAACACTAAAAGTCAATAGTGGGTAAGCTACATTCTTATGCATGCATACCAAAATGAAACACAGATCTCATAAAACATCAGGATATATTTAGGGTGGAGCTTTTCGGTACAATGTTGCATCCAGGCATTGCATTAAACCTTGTCCTAAGAACTCCTATTCAAAGGGTTTCTTTGAATCACGGTCTATCGTTATAGAACTCCAATCATGTACAAAGAAATTGTAACTCCCATCAATCCACTAAGAAGTAAAGTTGAAGTAAAAAAAAAACTGAATCATTATCTGGACAAAAAGTTCACTAGCCTTTCCTTTAGGCACTTCCAGGACTGAACTGAAGTTTTGCGATCTGAACCACAGAACATCTACCCCAAACATCCCTTTCTCATACACGTTCAATACTAGGGTCTAGGAATATGCTTTGTCAAAAATAACACAGAACTTTTCTAACTCAACATACACTGCAATGTGCCCGTGCAATACATTACTAATGCTTGCATCTACCACTACCATTGCCAGCAGAAAATAGATTACGCTAGAAGATAAGCCTTCGAAAATCTCTCTGGTTTTATCATCCTCATTGTTTCTACATTGTATGCAATGTGGAGTCTAATTCGTCAACTAGAGCTAGTCATAAGTTTATTCGATCCTCGCCCACATGACGAAAATTCATGATCTAAATGGGTCATTTCAGGAAATTCAGGATAGAAGGGCCTTCACTGATCTAAATGCCATCAACCAAACATCCATTCACAAAACAATTGCAGATAAAATTAAAAGGGGGAAAAACGAAATGGCTGAGATCTTAATTGGATCAAGGAAAGCCAGAATCAGAAGAATACCGATCGGGTCTCGTAGAGCCTGAATTTGAGCAAACAACAGGCGTCGGCGTCGGCGGCGGGACGGTGCTCGTCCTGGCCGGAGGCCACCTCATTTTCCGACGACGTCATGGCTTCTTCTCCGCTCGCAGAGAGATCCCCGAGCCTCAGGCCCAGGGCAATTATCAGAAGCGCATGCACAAACCCAACACACCCTTCAAATTCTCCGGCAAAACACCTCCACCGCACAATCACACCTCTTCATCACCATCTCCTTCAGAAACTACATCTCTCATTCACCTCCATCTCCGACCTCATTCGTCCCCGCCGCCAGAAAAATCCCATATAATCGCAGAGACAAAACAAAAAGCAATGGAAATCGAAACAGTGGGTAGGGAAGAGGAGAAGAAATCAAAAGGGGGAAAGAGGAAAAATGGAAGCTTTATGTGAGCTTCGAGAGGCGAAAAGAGAAACGATGGGAGGATCGAGAAAAAAGGTTGAAACCAGAGAGAAGACGATGATTGATGATGCTGTTTTTGTTGTTTTTAACAAAAATAATAACAAAAAAGGCCAAAACTCAGATCCAATTTGAACAAATCAAAACCACAACTTCCATCACCCCTCCATCCACACATTACGATTTACTACTAATCCTTTAATTTTTCATTTTTTCCAACCAAAAACAATTAAAAATAATACATGCTACGATCTCTTACTCTTAACTAAAAAAACTAATTTTTTTCATACCCACTTCATTTCATATAACTACCAAAACAATGAAAACCAATATAATAATTTTCTTTATTCACCCATGACTCAATAATTTTTCATATAAATTTTGACAATGTGCAATAAATAGCATGTTTTGTTGAGTCATATAAATGTAAGTAAAAAAAATGAACTTTATTATTGTAAATGGTGAATATATTTTTTATTCTTTTTTCGTCCAACTCGGTCTAAACTAAAAATTATATAAGAACAAAAAAAATCGTCATACAATATAAAAAAATATATATTTTTTGAAACGGAGAACATATGTGTTTTTATTCAACGCAATTGCTCTAGCATACAATAGAATTTTCAAGATCATAGACCCTAACATCCAGATTATAGTCCGGGACTCCCGTAGGTGTACCAACACGCATGGACTTGTAAATATAATCTACTTTACATCGTAGATAAGAAGAAAAATACAAATAAACAAAATAACGAATACAAAAAACTATGGAGTCTGCGATGCCAGTTCTTCTGAAACCCATAGTTTTCGCGGTGGGGCGTTCTGGTATTGTCGGTCCTTCTTCTTGAATCGCCGAGATCACCTGAGATGTCTCTCCCACGGATGAGACTTCGTTTATATGTGATAGGTAAGGTGGAGCATGCACTGGTGCAAACACCGACGTCCCCTGTAAGGTTCGCCCATAAAATCGCCTCCCCCGCAAGGTCAGCTCATAACACGACTTCA
>JAYMSV010001153.1:0-13728 GCA_036897745.1 Erodium moschatum | reverse complement strand
CCCCCAGCCCCCCCGCCGGGCCCCCGACGGTGACGTTCGACGAGTCGGCGCCGGTGAGCGAGCGGATCTTCAGCTTCAGCAGGGAGCAGATCCTAAAATTGAAAGCCAGAGTCAACAACCGGAAATGGTACGGTGCCGGAGAAATCGACGCCGGCGAGCTTTTGGGGAAACAGATCAACGATCTCTACCTGAGCAGCAACGGCAAAGTCGCCGCCATTCTCGAGAACTGGTTCAAAACCGCCGTTACAAAACCGCTCGAAACCGACTCCAATTCCAAAACCACCGAAACCGAAACCGAAATATCCTCGTTTCAGTCTCTAAGCGCGCTTCTCTGGCGCGCGGTGACACGCGCGAGGAAACTACCCTCAGACAAAACGACGACGTTTCGCATGGCTGTGAATTGCCGCCACAGGTTGGAGCCGAAGCTGGAGCCGTACTACTTCGGGAACGCGATTCAGAGCATTCCGACCTACGCCGCCGCCGGCGACGTGCTGGCGCACGATCTACGGTGGTGCGCGGAGCAACTGAACAAAAACGTCCTCGCTCACGACGACGGCATGGTTCGGAAGTTCGTCGGCGACTGGGAGAAGAATCCGAGGTGCTTTCCGTTGGGGAACTTCGACGGCGCGGTGCTGACGATGGGGAGCTCGCCGAGGTTCCCGATGTACGACAACGATTTCGGGTGGGGACGGCCGGTGGCTGTTCGGAGCGGGAGGGCGAATAAATTCGACGGGAAGATCTCGGCGTTTCCCGGCAGGGAAGGCGGCGGAAGCGTCGATTTGGAGGTGGTTCTTTCGCCGGCGACGATGGCCGGGATCGAGGCCGATTTGGAGTTCATGCAGTACGTGTCAAGTTAGTTCATGCTCCGGTGCGAGTCCATGGTAAAACTGTGTAGCCGAGGTCAATAGAATCTTGACCGTTCGATGGCTTGTTCACGATTCAACGGTGTTGATATGGTTTGAATCGCGAAGATTGTGAAATGACGTCGCTTTGTATTATTTTCATTTGATTTCGTAATCTATTAATTTGTAAACATGTGTTTTTCTTTATCGGGCCGACCAAAACGGTGTCGATGTGGTTTGAATCACGGAAACTGCGAAATGACGTCGTTTTGTATTATTTTCCTTTGATTTCGTGATCTACCAAGTAATTTGTAATTGTAATAATGTGTTTTTCTTTATCGACCGACCAAAACGGTGTCGATATGGTTTGAATCGCGGAGATTATGAAATACCGTTATTTTGTATTATTTTCATTTGATTTCGTAATCTATAAAGTAATTTGCAATTGTAAACATGTGTTTCTCTTTATTGGCCGATCAAAACGGTGTCGTACCAACTTAATGATTCATCAACACGTTTGCAAATATTGTTTTCCATATTTGACCTCCAACTTTGTCGTATTTACCGAGAAAACCCATCCCTAACTCGAGATGCAGAAGTTCAAGTATCGATGCAGGAGGTGAAGAAGAAGAAGAAGAGCTAGATCTGTCCTGTGCCCAGAAGCTGGACTAATCTCTGAAACGATCCATCGCTCTCTTCCAGGTATGTATGCTATTCTACAAACTTCTTCTCTGTGATCATCTTATTGTTCTGGAGAAGTAGCTCGAGCTGTTTCAGCTTCCAAAAAGTTTCTATGCTCAATACAGCAGAAATGATTTTAATCTCTGATGGGTTTTTTTTTTCTATCGATGAACTTTCTCAGCAACCAAACAGAATAGGCTGAAGAGGTTGACTGGGTTTAGGTGAAACAGTGATGTGGTAATGTAATTGCAAGGTTTTTAGGATTGCCTTAGTTGAATAGACTTGTGGTTGAACTTGAAGAGGGTTTAGTGATATTTGAGTTCAATCACTAACATTTCAAACTTGGCTTCTTCTCTGGATCATCTTAGTGTGTTGGAGAATTAGGCGTGTGTTCAATCTTATGCTCGAGTTGTTTGGGACTACAAATTGTTTCTATGCTTCGATTCAACTTAGCAGAACTGATTTCAGTCTCTGTTTTCTTTTTCAATTTATGAACTTTCTCAGCAACCAAACAGATTTTCCAGAGAGCGAGTAATGGGATGTGCTGATTATGTTTATTGTTGAAGAGGTTGACTTGGATTAGAAGAACAATGAAACGATTACTTTTGGTTCTGGTTTGAGGTATAGAAAGGTTTTGGGGAGTGCCTGATTTGAAGTGATTTGGTTGTGTAGTTGTGACGTGTGGTTGCAATCGAAGAGGGTTTTAGGTTCCATGAATGGCTTCTTCTTAGCGGCACTTGAGTTAATAAAGATCCGTAACTTCTAACTATGGAGTTTTCAACCAAGAGGAAGAGCTTTTTCTTGAAGAACTCGATTAGTTTTGTTCTTGCTGTAGTGTTCTTTTGTTGCCTCCTGATCATGATCTTGACCATGCTCAGGCTTCCAGATATATCTTACAGAGCTCAGAAGTCAAAAAAGGTTTCAGAAGTTCACAGGTTGGGGAAGCTCGGGGATATGATGATCGATATGTTGCCTGAAGATCTCGCCTTCACTGTCTTCTTACCTTCAGAGAAGGCTTTCAAGCGTGATTTGGGTCTTACAGTTAATACCAGCCTGGGAGGTGAGAAGATGAACGATACTTATGCCATTGTTTCTCGGGTATTGGGTTTCTCAGCTGTTCCTCGGAGACTTTCTTCTGGTGATGTGCCTTTCGGGAAGGAGGTGTTCTATGATTCGTTATCCGGGTTTATGTTGAGTGTTGTGAAGGATATGGATGGAATGCTGGTGGTGAATGGTGTGAAATCCGAGAGGATGGATTTGAGGAAGGGAGAGATTGTTGTGCATGTTATGGATGGGGCGGTCATGGATGCAGAGTTTGAGCAATCTGTGCAACCTGATGATAATGAAGATTGACTGTAAGTAGGAATTGAAATACAATGTAATTTCTTCAATTTGTTTCAAATGTTTCTATTGGGGAAATTACACTTGTACTTTGAGGTTTTAGCAGTTCACTATGACAACTTTTTCTTATTTCAATCTATTACCTTGTTTACTGATAATTTTTTGAAAATAACAAAATTATCGTTTACAAAAAAGTAAAAATTAATTCAACAATGAAAAAAAGAAAAAGTATTGGACTCCTTTTGTATATTAATTCTAAACTTCATTTATGTTTTAGTTGCAAGGGTATTTTAGACATTTTTCAACTCCGCAACAGAAAATTTAGAACAATGGGCGAAAAACGGGTTTTTAGGCGAATAGTCCATTTCATGGGTGCAAGATTCATTGTCATTGTCCTCTTAAAATTTCATGGGTGCAAGATTCATTGTCATTGTCCTCTTAAACTTGTTAAACTCGCCCAGGCTAATTGCTTCCAACATTGAAGAGAATAGTCCATTTCATGGGTGCAAGATTCATTGTCATTGTCCTGTTAAACTCGCCCAGGCTAGTCGCTTCCAACATTTAAGATGCTCTTCCAGCTGCCTATTGGTTGGTCACGACAATCGCGATTTCCTAGATGTATAAACCCTCGGTCTCTGGTGAATCATAGAGTTGCGGAAGGGGGAGGCACTAAAAAGATAGAACAAGAATCGAGATGCGCATATGGGAACTAACAATCAAAGAAAATTAAGAAAGAGTTAAGTTTTGGGTAACACACAAGGGACAATTGATCCAAAATTAAAACATGTCTGATGTTCCACAAACTCAATTATCCCGAATCGAATCCAGAGAACACAAAATTCTCAAAAGGCTGAGAGATGCGAAATTAAGACGGTAATCTCTGATCTGCCTGCTGCAAGAGAATGGAGTATTCCATGCTGAAAGGTAAACTTTGATCAAATCTCACGTTTAGCTTGCTGCAGCTGGCACGGAGACTGGCTTAGAATCTTCAGCCTTTTCATGTTCTTTGTTTAGTATCTGAAATCAACACATGCAAGTTCATCAAAGTATGTAACACATGAAAATTGTTGATGAACAAGTTTTCGGGAAAACTAGTGATGCATGGTTTGTGAACTAAATCAACGTAAAATGTAGTCTTGAGCTGTGGCCAAGATGATCCTATTATGAGGAAGAGAAAAATCTATGTATACTGAACTCAATGTGTTGCCAGAAGAAATCCATGTCACAACCAGATTCACTTTACTTAGATGGGGTAGGTAGGGACATGAGACTTGTAGTTGCAAGTATACATCCTTAGTTTAGGTTTATCAGCCATTGACATCCTACCAAAACTATCTAGAAGCCTTTTGGAATCGAGAAAATATTTGTAGACTGTAATGCTTTGGTCAGTAAAACCGATCACCCAAAGCAAATAGCCAGCTTTGTGGACATACAGTGAGGACTGTATTGCCTTAATTGTGTTTTTTTTTTAAATCAACAACTAGAAAGGAAAAATGAGTGGCACTTGATATATCCAGAGAACAATTCTAGGCTATAATAATATTCTTAGTTTGCATGTGTGAATAAACTAAAAGAAGATGCATATGGACAGGTTGGTCATTGTACCTTGTTGTTAATCAAGTTGTGAAGAGCAATCACACTTCGGATTAGGGAAGAAAGATATATGACCAACATCATGTCATTTGTTTTCACTGTACATGAAGGAAGCCAGATCAGCAACAACAAAAAATAAAAACATTGACAGATAGGATGCAAGATTGATGTGTCGTTTTTGGTTTCATTACCTGCAAAAGCTTTGATTAGCTCAGATACATTGAGATTTGGAAGTAGGTTGAACACATCCTACATAATTTGAACGGAAAGCAATGTCAGACGGGATACAGAACAAAAAAAGTTTCACAAGTGGAACAATAAAGGGGGAAACATTAAATATCGTATCTAAAAAAGCATGTATGGGATGAAGGTTCAATTGTGGAGGAATTACGCCACAATAAAGGTAGGAGAAAAGGCAATAATCAATACTAACCCCTATCTTCATGGAATAACGTATACATTAGTAAATATCAACAATGGTAGTCCATAGAAACAATTATTCATACTAAGATGATGTTCTGCAGCTAAGACTCTTGGCTAAATGCATAAAACAGCACGGTCAAAAAACAATACCTGCAAATGGTACAATATTTCATGATTTAACGGAAGCTTTTCATCAATAACAAGGTCGAGATAACTGCGTATTTCTCTAAGTCGTGCATCTAATCCCTTCAAGGCTGCAAGTTTCCCAGTCACCTAAGCATAGATATCAAATATTAGTATCCAATGTTCTCAAGGTTTATCAACCCACCTAGTGCTCAACAATAGTAATACCATTTATGTTAACAGTAAGGGAGAACAGACTTGAGAGTTGAGAGGGAGGGAGAGAGTACCTCTGTTGCAAGGGTACTTATGGTAGTATCCTTCACATCTCTAAGCAAGTGCTCCACACCTATTCAATGTTGAGACAATAAGGGAATGAAAACTAAAGAAGAAAAGAAAATTACAGTTGACATGACAAGTAGGCAAAAGAATATGCAATATAAGCCTTCAATCCACTATTACAAAAACAAACAGAAATTCATTTTTTCTCTTGTTTGTAGAAACGTTATTACATAAGCATACCAATTTCCTCCACTTCATGAGCAGCAATTTCTGAAGGTACATGCACAAAGACTTTTTGGCTTTTCTGAGATGCATTCTGCAAATATATGTGAGCATCAGAGTTTGAATTCTTAACGATCTCTTGTTTTGTAGTTATCAACTACATCATCGGCTGGTTATGATATACATAACAATATGTTCTTACCTCCTTAACCTCTTCAACAGCATAGTACGCTTTTGTTGGAATCCCAAGTTCTTTAGGTTGGACATCAATGATGACCAAAACAGGATTGGGGACATAGCTGCAAGACAAGAAAGACAGTCACTGCCCGCTGGAGATGTAAATCACTGAACTAGTTGACCTTATCTGGAAACTAAAAAAAAGAAGTATTTAACTTATTTGATTATACAGAACATTTTTTTTAAAGAGTTATGAGATCCAAACCACTTGGTATGGTACTGTGTTTAATAAGAAAAAGTTTTTTTTTCCTAGTAGACACATAAACTTTTAGTATGTCAAAAATACGAGTAATTGTGACAGCACCCATTATAGATAAACCAACTCCAAAAAGAAACAAAATCAAGAAGGTTAAAGAAGTAAAAGTGGAGGAAGGAGTTGGCGGTCTTACTCGTTAAATAGTCCATGGACATCAAGATCATTTTCCCGCAGTTTGGGGCCAGTACTATACCACCCTACAACGTGTTCCTTGGCTGAAATAATCGATCAATTTCATTACATATCGAACGATACATCAGATAGTTCATTTAGAAAAGAAGACAATATGGATTAGAATGATTAGATATTGTGAGCAATACCATTTATTCTCTTAAACATGGAGAACATTGCTTCATGATAGTTATGGTCCAAAAACCAGATGCTAGGATCCTTTTCATCTTCTTCAAATGGCACTGTAATTCAAGATTCAAATATGACACGGACTGCAGTTTAGCAAAAAGACCATAACAGATGTACCAACACGAGCAAGTGAAATACTATTTACAACTATATAGTGAGCAAATCCCAAATCTACGAGCAAGTGCAGGCCCTCTTCATATCAAAGTCTAGTGTATGTACCAAACTAGTTGCTGCACAATCTCATGTGACATAATACACACATTCAAGCTTCACAAGTCCTACACATTATGCAATTGGCATTTACCCATGATAGAAAATTGTGACAAGGAGCAATCACTCAAATTCCCGGAAGTAACTTAAACACTTGGGCTTTATTTAGAAGTAGCGTCATACCTCTAATTAAGAGCAATAAACATCCACCATGGAGAACCAAATAACTAGTTGTCAGCAGTAAAGCCAAATGTAAGAGTGGCAATTATGAAATCATCCAAAAAAACTCATTTTTTCCACAACCCGAGTTCTAATTTTACTCAGCTTTCAGCAAATGCACTACATTCATAGAAAATCCAAACTTGAAATTGATATTCCTACAGAGAAACTGCATAAAGTAAAACCTAATTTTCTAGAACATCAAATTACTCCGTAAAACCCTATTACCATAAACCGCTTCATAATTCTACCATCAAACAATTCTCTATAATAACTAGAAAATTAGCAGGAATTCATTCAAGACGAGACAAGAAAAACCTAACTCGGTGCAAAAACACAAACAATTTCAGATCTAGAGACCGCAAAGAGGTACGGAACAACAGAGCAAGAGCAGTGAAGCAGAGAGGGAGAAGATGTACAGACCTGCGTAGCTATTGGTGACGTCGACGGTGCCTTTGAAGGTGGAGCCGAGCAAAACTCCGACGACGCGCTTGCGAGTGTCCTTGGCGACTCTGTTGTAGTTGTCGACGATGCTGAGGAGCACGAGAGGGTGCACTATGACCTTCTCGATCGGCTTCGCTGAGAGCTGCTGAGCCTTGACCACGTCCATGGCGATTTCACAGTCAAATCCTCCGATCTCTCCTTCCTAAGCTCGCCGGTTCGGTTTGCTTCTTCCCCAGGAAATCTCCGTATATCTATTTTGCTGCTTATTTAAATCCTTATTATTATTGTTTGATTTAATTTGATTGGGCTTTCCCGTTGGGCCTAGATGGGCTTTGTCTTTGGGCCCCATTGGGCATCCGATCTAAAAATTGTCAGCGCTTAATGACCCTTCTTCCTTTTGATTGGACTTCCTCGTTAGATATAGGATAAATTTCATTTCATTTCACTGTATTTAACGTTTCATATTCCATTTTCATTACTCTACAAAAATTCACTATCCTAAAATTGAGATTTTAGAACCTTAGTACCTACCGTTAATTTTCTTCTGTCTATTTTTTTAATCCAAAAATGATCAGAAAATTAAGGTAGGTTCTAAAGTGTCAAAATCTCAATTTTAAGATAGTGAGACGAGAAAAAAAAATAGAATAGTGGAAATGGAATATGAAAAGTTTAGGACGGTGAGATAGAATTTACCCTTAAATATATCATGTTTGTCTTTCTCTCAATTCTTAAGGTTGTTTTTTACAAACCAGAATTAAGAGAAAAGATTGATGTATCTTGTTTCTATGGTGAACCGATGAGAGAAGTATATGATATTTTTTTCCCATACAGAGAAGGTAGATATCGAGCAACAGTTAATATTTTCTTCTTATATAGTGTTAGGAACATGATTACGGGATCGCGTTACAGGACCGTAATACTCGGCTGAGTTGAAGTGCCGGCTCCGCAACGGTGAGCCTTTGTTGTTCCCTATCGTAATCGTGACTGTACAAAACTCGTTAGAGAGAGCTCACACCTCAATAAAATCAAAACTCGTTAGAGAGAACTTACACCTCAATAAACACAAAACCAGATTTATTTTTCGACCTCCTTATTTTATTCTTCTCCCTTGGTATAATATATAGCCAAGGATGTTATCCAAAAACTAGAAGACCTAATACAATCGTATTTGGTCAATACTCAACCCATATTTCCAATTCCTATTTCACCTACTAAAAACAGGAAATAAAATAACTAGTTTCAAGCCCTTAACCGGCCACTTTTGGTGAGCTTATGTCTCCTTGTATCGGCCCCTACAGCTCGTAACATATAGATAAAGTGGTATTAATCAACATGTGATTCGAAGATTACAACCAACAAATTTACGATAAATTTCAAAAGATCTCGTAGTAGAGAATGGATCATGTACGAGTACTCCCAATTTGGTGTTTCACAGTACCATTGGAGATGTGAAAGACTAGAAAATCAATTAACGAAAACCAAAAAACCGTAGCGTTTACTACTGAAATTTTTTATATGAAAAACCGATCGTGAAACTGAGAGCCGAAGCCGAAAAACGATCAAACCGATCGTTACTCACCCTCACAAACTATATACACATAAACTGTGTTGAGTTCCTTACAACAATTATTACACGTACCTATATCATATAGCTTTCTTTTTCAAGGTAAAGTCGACATAGGAATACGAAAATTCAAGGACACATTCCTCGTAAGGTGCCCAACTCCATTTCCCAAAACTCAGAAAAGCAACCCAACATAGTAAACACAGAGATAAGACAAAGATCTCACAGAGGGAATGTCGAAGCATATTTTTATATTTTCCAGGAAAATCTCAGTTTCTTCAACACCAAACACAATCACAAATGTAAATCTGCATGCACCTAAACCTAACAACTATTTTCAGTCCTAAACAAAGCTTAAACGAAGATCCAACGGAGGATGATCCATCACATCGGTTATACAGTAAGGACTGTGAGGGTACACGGTATTCTCCTTTCCCTTCACCACGCACAACCTCACCTTCTCGGGTTCTGATTCTTCGAACGAGTTCACCGGGAAAAGCTGCAGCGTCTCTGTCACTCTCTCCGGCTCCATAACCCGACTCATCTCAGAAAAATCTGCATGATATTGAAACAAAAGGCAAAACGTTATTCACTACCCAGTACCCACTTTGACCTTTCGCTAACAAAAACTCACCCTAATGTTGAGGGGTTATCAGTAACACACTGTCACCTATCGTTATCATAAACAACACCCAGATTTGCACAAAAAAAATGTGATGGTTTTATCAGGAACTCGCCGTCACCTTTCTCATTTATCAGTGGGTTTTGCGGAACACAATGACCCAAATCCCAGTGTTTTTTATGATAAACCAAAGTTGATAGTGAGTTATCTCACCTTTACAGTGTTGAAGGAGTTAACTCCAAACAACTACAAGAACATAAATAAATTTTTACTCATACAAATCTATAAGACTTGGAAAGTTGACTTACGTTTTGCAGATGAAACCTTAACATCTTTTTCATCAACGGTGACTCTGCGCCGCTTCTGTCTTTCTCTAGCTTTATGGTTCTGGAACCAATAGAATACGTTCTTGCTCTCAATCTTACCATAAAAGCTCAGCTGGTTAGAGATCTTCTGAATCTGGTCGGTGCTTGGTGTTCTGAGCCCAGACCTGAACAAGTCGGTCAACACTTTGACCTGTTCAGCAGTCGGGTTCCAGCGCCCACACTTAGCGCCACCGCCTCCTCCTCCACCACCACCACGGGCGCTTCCTGCTTTGATGTAAAAGCCTGACATTGTATCCTCCATTTTCAGAGCTCAGAGCTTCTTTAAGTCTGAATGGAACTGATCAAAAGAGACTGCCAAACCGTGTGCATATATAATAGTACAAGAGATTAATAGTTTAATCCTAGAGTTTTGTATTTGTTTATTTATTTATACTAATGTGCTTTGATTTTAGGGAAATGGAGATTGAAGTGTCCAGATTTGATCGTTTTGTTTTTGAGACATGCGTAAAAGCTGCCACTCTTCAACATTTCGGTCGGCGAGCAGACAACATGTAAGTTAAACTGATTTCACCTTAAACTATTCAAACCGTATGTACATAAAAAGATAGGATTGTGTTTTTCAGTAAAGCGAGACCACATTTTATATCCTAATAATAACAAAAGTGGGATAAGAACTCTTTACAAAATTGACTCATTCTTAGGCATATAGTTTATTTTTGGGAAAACTCCAATAAGATCTATATTAAGGGAAAATATCGCGCTCACCTTTTTTTTTTACCTTTCACTTATTATCAATAAACGACTTCGTTAAATGTAATGGTTTCCGTCAGTTTTCGCAAAAACTAACCGTCACATTTGCAAAGTTTTTCTCAAAAACAACTCCCCCTAAAAACTAAGGTGACCATTAGTTTTTACAAAAAAAGTGACGGGTCAGTTTGAGTTAACTGAAGTTGTTGTTTATTGATTATAAATGAAAGGTATAGGTGTGTTTCTGTAAAAAAGAAATAAGAAAAAAAGAGGTGAGCACAGCATGTTTCCCTTAATAAAGGTCGAAGGGTGTGTGTTAATTAAGAGTTTCCCCCATAGATAACAAAAATATGCCCCTGCTACGGTAAATTTTGCCCGGGTTCCTTAAATTGCTGTAGGGTTATCTTTATCATTTACTACCAAAATTGAGTTAAGTGGAAAATTTTGGAAGCTTAGTGTAATAGGGTGAGAGATCTGACAATATTAGTGAATTTTTACGAGATTATCCCTTAAAAACGGGACATATGTCATCGTGAGGTTAAAAATCAGCAGGTAAATATAGTAAACCTTGCAATATTTGATATGGCTTACTATGTGTGAATTTTTTACTAGACTCTAGTAAGTCCAAGACTGCCAGGACATGAGGGTAATCCAAACTTCTGTTTTTTTAAGTGATGGACATCTACTAAAAACCATATTAATGCTACAGTTCCTAAACAATGTCTTAAACTGGGTGTTAGTGAAAGTCAAGGTTGGCATTGTCTGATCTATGTTGGACGATTGTGATCGATACTACTGACAGAGATCTTAAGACATCTTGACCATCGAATACAGTTCAGTCAAACAATGTTGGTTTCATGGGAGTGGAAACATAAACTAGAAGACAATAAAGGCACCAATTTGAGATCGGAGACAGACAGCTAATGACCAAACAAAAAGAGAAACAACTTGCCTTTTCTAATCCCATGTGGCTCAGCTTCGTGCCCCCTATTCATATAATAGCTGCAACTTTTGATTCATGCTTAGAAACCTGTAAAAAAGAAACCATTGTTTATATTTAGAAACTTAAAAAAGGTGCAAGATAGCTTGTTCGGTTATCAACGTGTGAATAAAAACTTTGTACTCTAATGTTTGAACAAAACTAGGAACTCAAAATTTGACAGTTTTAGTGTGTTGCAGGCATTGAAAGCTCCAGTAACCATGAAATCAGTGATAAAAAAACATGTCACGTACAGTATGCCATATCCAAAGTACAGCGGGGCATTCGCTTTTGTAACCCTCATCTCTGATATTTTGTCAAAAAGTACTTTGAACTTGTTTTTTTGTTGCACTTGTATCAAAATGACGCATTTACCCTTAAATTTTAAAATAATAAAGTTAAAAACAAAACTTCAAATTTTCGCTTAATTTTCTTGCTCTTAGTACCGTAGAAAGAGCGAGAAAATTAAGGGATACAGAATTTTGGATTTTTTGTTTCGTACTTCAATTGTCATTTTGAAACAAGATTACACGAAGTGCAATAAAAAGACAAGTTCAAGGAACTTTTTTGCAATTATCGTAGAAGAGGGCTACAAATTACAAAAAGTGAATACATCAGGGTCGCTTTATGCAATTATCCCTATCATTAACAATCAAATGAATTTACCAGTAACAGAAATTAATGACATCAAACATCTGTCAAACTCAAAAGAAATATAGAAATCAAGAAAAAGAACGATGGTATGCACAGCCCAATAGTTTATTGATGGTAGAGAAGCCGAAGGAGGACTTTTATCAAGCATGCTTATCTTTTCTCTCAAATTCTTCAATTATGTTAGGTAGGCTTTATCCCACTCTTTTTATCGATATTTGACTATTAATCTCTGCAATCTGTTCGAACGTTGATCTATACTTCATCAACTTTTAGTCGAAGAAAGTTCAGGGACAGTATAGTTTATCTTGTTGTGTACTAATTCCTAGGCGGGTTAGTAACCTACTGAGTCAGAACTCTGTTCATTTGTAATTTTATACACATTTTTGATGAAACATACAAAGAAAGAAATATACAACTGAAAAGAATAACATCTAAAGAATCTGTGATTCCTTTCAGATTAGTATCAAAGCTGAATGATCTTCAAGGCGACAAAGCATGGTGGTCCATGGAGCAGAACAATTAGAGGTTCTGATCTAACCAACCACTTCCCATTTAAAAATTAGGCTTTGAACTCCTAATTTATCCATTAATATCCACCAATTATTGACGGGTTCCATGACTCCACAACCCATTGTCTTTATAATTTAAAATTTAAGAATTCTGGGTGTAAATGTGGACAACAATTGCCCATTTTTGTCACTACTAAACACACAAATACTAAATCTAGAGAAGAGCCCCCACAAAGCTACATAAGCACTATAAACAAATCATACAAGTGCTCTTAGAGAACTTTTAACAAACAGTTTACATGCATTCCTCAAATTTTCAGAAACCCACTCTCACATAACATAACAATTCAACGTCTTAGGATCTACCAGTTGTGAGTTCAAATGTGGACCACATTTTCCTAATCAGTCACTACTAACCTCTCAATTACCAAACAAATCAAACAAATGTTCTTAGAGAACTTTTCACAAACAGTTTACACGCATTCCTCAAATTCCCAAAAACCCACTTCCACACAACATAATAATGCAACATCAGTGCAAGCAAACCTAATAATTCTCAACAAAAGATGAACAATTCAAAAAGGGGAAAGCAGGACACGTACAGGAACACGGGATCGAATCGGTAAAAGAGCCCATTCGTGTCCGGTACTGGGTGTCGCGAGACGGATCGTAAGGGGGCAGGAATGAAAATCAGTGAGATTCGAGAAGTGTAAAAAGTGGATCGGAGCTAGGGGTAGGGCACGCGTGGCGGCCATGTCCCTGATCTCCGTCTTTGTGCTACTGCCTTAACCTCTGCTTTTTGTGGGTGAAGTGCGTTTTGTCGGTTTGAAATGAAGAGCAAAAAGGGAAGGTCCATTGTTATTAGTATAAGTAAGTGGGGACAAAGAGAGGAGCACTTACGTTATCGTCACTAAACATGACAACAGCACCGGACATTCCGGAAGGAAAGCTCAATCATGTGTATCAGTGGAAACCAGCTGGGCCCACAACCCTTTTCTATGTTACTATATGTAGACTTAGAGCATGTACAATGCTACGGCTCAAGTGAGGCTCAAATCAAGAGGCTCAAGTGCTGACTAGACAGAAATCTGAGCCTC
>JAYMSV010001152.1:0-13728 GCA_036897745.1 Erodium moschatum | reverse complement strand
CTCCACCAGTTCTCGGGTTCCCTCCCTGAACCAGGCGCGTCCCTCTGCTAGTTAGTGTGACTGCTCGACCGCCCGTTGATAGACCATGCTCTCCAGGATGAGATAGGGATGCTCTGTCCGACGGGGAAGCGACGGAATAACGTCCCGAGGGTTTTGTAGGACAATACACCATCCTACTATCTTACAACCCGTCCCCCAACTCATGGTTACTGGCGAGGTTGCGGAGTAGTCCTCGCTTGAGTTGGAGAATCAATATCTGTGCTGGTCGTCCGAATCCTTCGATCATCATATTACCGGCATCCATTGACTCCCATATTGAACCCCTCGCCGACGTACCCGAAGCTCTACCGACAGAGTCTGCTCCTAGTTCTCCTTCAGCCTTCAACCCAGATTCTCGTGTCGCCGCCATCAGATCCCATCTCTGAGAAAGGGGATTGGACTTTGTTTGTGTACAGATCGATGGCGATGACGGGGCAAGATGAGAATCGTACTTGACGTTCACCGTGGAGGCGGTGCCCGAAACCGAGCCCCAAACAGATGTACTTGGCTCGCACCATAGGAAAAAGGTAGTTAGCGGCGCATGAAATTGGGAGATCACTCATGGAAGGGAAAGAGCTAGGGGCGACTGAGCAAATACTTCTCCTTACTCTCTTAGACTCGTGATTTTTTTACGTGATGGGACTTTCAATCTTTACATACATTATATGTTAAAACATCATATTGATCAAATATTAAATATTTATAACTTATAAATAAAAGTATCATGTAATAGTGTAAATTTTATTTTAATTATAATATGATATGTATAGTTAAATGAAAATGTTAAACAAACCGACTCATGGATGTATCAAATATTAAACTCATTAAGTAACTTAAAATACATTTGAAACTTTAGACAACTAAAGACATGTAAGCAATTCGTATGAATAATTTAAAACACGTTTTGAAACTTTAGATAGTGAAAAATCCGTGAACAATTCATGTGAACAATTTAAAGGAATTACTGGTATTTTTAATATGAACCGTGAATAAAACATCACAATTCACATGTTTAAATATCCTTTCCTTATGTCACGTGTTTAAATATCTCTAGACCAATAATTCACGATTTGTCCAGTTGAGTGGTGGTCCTATGCCATGAACAGCGCATTGAGTGATCGTCATCTGTGGTCGTGTTGGCTTGTCCGGTATTGCCATTACATTTAGAACCTTATGCTTTTTTCCGAAAGATAGAACCTTGTGTTTTGAATGCGTATCATCAATATCATCTGTGAGATGTGATGTTGCATGATTAAAACTGCGTCGTTTTAGTCATCTGACACTGACAGTTATTGCAGGAGGTGGTTGTGTGAGCAGAATGGTGGGTGGGGGTACCTGATCTCAAACCACGCCATTCTGTCTCCCACAAAAATCAACCTCCAATAGATTTCAAAAAGCACTACTTTTTTAACCCAACCCCATTTCTCCCTTTGCCTGATCTCCACAGAAACGAAGAAAAAGATGCTCCTCACTCACCAGTCACACTGCCCCCAGCCATGGCTTTCACTGCCTCGACTTCCAACCCGTCACCGTCTCTGTCCTTCGTATTCTAAACGGTAAAGTTTTCACAGCCATTTCTGGCTTCTTACATCCAATTTGCAATCCTGGTCTTCGAAATTGTTCAACAATCCGGGCTATTTCACTGTAGAGTGCCTGTTAACTGCTGCATTTGGGATTTTGTTGAACAATTTGGAGGTTTTTCTCTGGGTGTATGGTAACAATTTTGGTCAGAAGAATACAACTGATAAAAAGGAAGAAGCTTGAAAAGGGTTGTGCAAGGAAGAGACAAAAGAGAATATTCATAGGTCTGAAGTTTTTTTTTTTTTTTTTTTGAATTCGACCTTAGCCTGGGTTGTGTAAAATGGGTCAATGAAGCGTACCAAGTTGACACATAGAAAAACCTGGGTTGCTGTTCGTTTAGAAAATTAAATAATTGTCTTCGTCATGCCAAAGCCAGGAACGGTTTAATAACACTGTTGGACCACTTTGCCATTGTGGATCACCTCATCTTTGGCAGAAAACCTGGATTCTGGTCATTTCCCCTACATATTTCTGCATGTTCAAAATTTGTGACTTCTTAAATTGCTTAACTTCTTTCTTTAACTTTTTCACATCATGCTATTTATTTTGTCATGGTGGTCGTTGCGTTTTACATGTTATGCAAGGTTGGCGAAGGTTTGTATTTTTTGAGTTCTTTTGTCTGACTTCACTGTAGATGCTTTCAGGAAATTAATGACAAGCCATTTATGGTGGAACAAGTCTTCAGCTTTACGCCCTCCAAAGTTCCGCGTACAGAACACGGGTGAGTTTTGAGTATTCTACTTGCAACAGGAAAAAAAGATATCAGCATGATTGCACATCTTCAGCGTATAATTAGTAATTCTTCTTTTAATGACTGATGAGCACAGAGCTCGTCATCTTCAATCATATTTATTGTTAATCTTCTTGCAGACATGAGGTCTGATAAACTCTTGGTAGCTTTCTAGGGAAAGAGACACAAGATCATATTTGCCTCAATTGTTTGAGGCAACTTCGGTGCTTGTAAGGCCAATTTAATTAAATTTCAACTACTAAATAGCGATCCATACAATATTAATAAGAATGCAGTGTTGGAATGCCTAGCCTTAAATCTGTTTCCCTTACTTTTTTCTTGTTTCTTTCCTTTTCAATCCACCGTTAGAAAAGTAGTATTAGAAATAACCAACACTATGATCTCTTTGTGGCACTTTCTTTAGCACCATTATATTTATGATATTTTTCTCCTATTCTGCGTACCCATATATTTTTATCCATTCTATAATGGCAAGAAGATAATCCCAGCTCATATGCTAACATGCCTTCTTCACGCATGATACCTTCCTAAGATTGTTCTTGTTTATCATTCTTTTTTCTTGACATTGTCTTCTTA
Organism: Erodium moschatum; assembly: GCA_036897745.1. Lineage (NCBI taxonomy): Eukaryota > Viridiplantae > Streptophyta > Magnoliopsida > Geraniales > Geraniaceae > Erodium > Erodium moschatum. Next base: position 10,781 of record JAYMSV010001152.1, on the reverse strand, counting down.
CCAGAATTTATTCATTGGTTATCTTGGCCCTGCTTTCACAACAGTCCCACATAGCTATTCAAGTTTAGTCACTTGAAAGTTAATCACTAATGCTTTTAGTGGTCACCATTACTGAACTTTGTTTGCAATTCTCCACAAGGGAAGCTAGAGTTCCTATTTTGCTGCACAGATAGGGATTCTTACATAGGAAATGTCCTCTAGAATACTCATCCTCATCAGTGATAATCATTTTGTTCATCTCATGGAATGTTTTGTTATTGTTTCGCCTTTGCCCTTTAAAACATCTCGTTTATTTACTTTTTCAGTGTAGAGAATAAGAATGTATCAATTAAAATCAATGATTTAAGTTGTGAATCAATTAGCTTCAATGAGGATTGGTTCCTATTTCAGGTGACCAATTGTCTGTAAATATGTACACTCGGTACTACAATAGGAAGGCTATAGATATATTATATTCATTGAAACTGAAAGAATATGACTCATACTGGGGCAAGCTACTTGTATTGTGTTTTTTTTTTGTATACAGGTCGATGATACCTCCTTATTTTTGTGCCAAATGTGAATTTTTGATTTGTTTTCATTTCCTCAAATGATAAATGATTCTAATAACTCTTCTCCAGGGAAACAGGAGGCTAGTTGTCAACGGAGAGGGGATACATTTGATTCTTCATCTTACATGGATCTTTCAGATGTTCAGAATGCCACTGTCCTTATGATGGGGAAGAATGATTGGTCTCATGTAAGTATAAACTGCAAGTATACGGGATGAAACCAATTCAGGGGAAAAACCCTCTGCCAACCAGCATCTATTGAATTGCATATTTCGTAACTGAACTGAATTCCCACTTCAGTACTAAGACATACATGATCAGTTTTGCTTCATTGGAAGAGTGTACTTTTGATTATTCGCTCAATTGTGAACTTATAAAATGAAGATTTGAATATGGTAAATAAGTTTCCAGTAAGACCCGAACGAATTGTAAGACTGGGACGGGAATGACATATAAAAAATAATTCCTTTTACAAAGTTTTGAGAACAAATTGAATAGTAAAAATAAGTATAGATGCTATTTACTTAATTTTAAAAAGTACTTGCTGCTCTACGCATGGAACTTAATCAAGGGATAAAGAATCACTTCGTGATTACTTTGTAAATTTGTGTTATGAGTCGATTGAAAAAGAAAAGAAGAGAAAACATATTGAATATCATTCATTTAAGGCCTCTTTACTCTTTTATGTGTAGCTATCCATTTTCTAGAACAACCAGTGCATTTTATTCATTCCCCCTTAACTGTCAACTAGTACGAGCTATTGTATTGGGCTATTCTTGAGTACTCTTCCCCTTTTGCTGAATTCATTTAATTGACTGCTTATAATACTTCGGGTCAAGACATGACTACTTGCTTGAAGTACTTTTGTTTTCTATTAACCAATGGATTGTCTGATGCATGTGTAGACGTTATCAGTTGTGTTTATTTTACCACCCTTTTGGGTAAATCGTGACATATAGGCCTGGTCCCTGAAATGGATCCAGTAATCTTTGTTTCTACTAATTATGGCGATACAACTTTCTTCTGTCTGTGCAGGGTCCAGCTAAACTTTTTATACAATCTACTATACCATATATCATAGTCAGATTGACACAGTTGAACTTCGTTAATTTATTGATAAAGATGATCCAAGACTTATATCCCCGTGTAGTTTTGGCTTCTGGGATGACAAACTCAGCTTTTGCTTGTATGTCGAATTCCTTGAATAAACCATCACCTCTGCGGTTGAATGTGTCCTTGCCTTCAATTCAAGATGTCAGATGGAATTTTGCACGGTTACTGTATCTATTTAACATTCAACTCGAGAGAAATGTTGCCACGTAAGTGATGTCTATTGAGTCTGGTTCATTTGTATGACAGAACCTGTACAATTGTTTGTGAAGGAATACATAAGAAGATACTTGAACTGTTGAGCTGGGTATGTGATAGTAGTTCAGTTTTAATTCACATATATTAATTTTATGGTGCGTGTTAAGGAGTATGGTATTATCTCTTGTTTGTTTTTTTTGAAATAAACTTTTAACAGCATATACTGCTGTTTATCGATTGAGTTAAAAAGATCCCATCTTCCAGTCTTATCCAGTGTGGTTTCATATTGAAGTACAATACTTGGCTATAATTTTCATTTGGTGTAGAATTCATTGCTCATGCACACATCTTGATTTTGAAAAGAAAATGTGGTATCCTTGCAGTTTTTTTCTTGCAGATTGTTGACATGTACAATCCCTCACCAAATAAAAAGAGAAGAAAAAAAAAGCTACATACAAAGATAAAAGCCACACTCAACTTATAAGGTTTTCCTTTTAGTTTTGAAGCCCTTCCCCACGTATGTATCTAGATTTAAATTTTTACATGGGATAGAGTTCGGTTGATTTGGGCTTGTGGGCATTTGTCCATATATGATCTACGTGTAAGTTCAGTCCTACATGTGAGGAGAGACTTAAAGTTTCACATCAAATAAAAATAGAAAAAAGAGCTATGTATAAAGGGAATAGTCACACCCAACTAATAAGGTTGACCTTTTAGTTGTGCCCGACCTAGTATACGTTGCTCGATTTAATATTCTATCGAGATAATAATATTGCCACACTTATGTTAGGTTTGTCCATTATAGTCTGATTGTTAGAAAAATATCAAGAACACAAAGGGTTCTGCATCTCTTAAATGATAAGTTTTGGGAAATTATACTTCTAACCAACTCAACTTATATATATTGTCCAATCTCCATCAGCTATTTTGTTTTTCCTCTCGGTATGCATTCATTGAATTACATTGTAATTTTTACTTTTGATGGGCTTAATAATTTGTATTTTTCCCCCAGGTTCTTTATCGTTCTCCTTGTAGCCTGCTTTACATTTGTTCTCATTGGTGGTTTCTTGTTCTTCAAGTTCAGGTAACTTACCATCTGCTTTTTTTCTATTGAATAATTTCTGGATACTTTTCTTACTATAATAGCGAAATATACTCCTCGCTGTTGCATTATGTTTAAATATTTAGCTATATATCATACATCTGAGTATGCACTGAGGAAATCACTGAGGATTGTTATTCTTTAATTTTGTCACCCTTCCATAGCTTTTTTTATGAGAAAGGGAGGAACAAGTGAGAAACATATTCTATGTTTTTGTGTGTTACTATATTGTTCAAAAAAAGTTTGTGTAACATTAATAACAGTGATAATAAAGACAATGCCAACAACACAGAATATCGATCGATGGGCAATTGAAAACAACAACGACCTTCTCTTGATTTTATTCTGAGATATGTGTATGACTATGCAGAGATATGCAACGTGATACTGATAAAAAAGAAGAGAGATATGCAACGTGATAGGTTGTAATAGGGAATTGCTTTCCCTCATCAGGTCACATGTAACTACCCATATTTTGGGTAGTAAACCTAAATACGAAAAACTAGGCTCTTCTAATTAGGGTAAACAAATAACCAAGTTACTTTTACAAGTTTTCCATATTTATGGCTCATGGCCAAGAAGATATGAAGCCCGCCACAACTCTCTTCCAAAGATTTATCGTTCCAAATTTGAGCTGGTTTGGCTAAGCAGTTAGTTAGCGCTATGACACGAAACAATGGGTGAAAGAGCTAATTTCTTTAATTCCACTTTGAATACAACAGAGGGAGTAAACCATTATTTTTCCCTATTGATGCAAATAACTCTTCTTAATGTTCTTTTGTGACCATTTCCTTCTCCAGTGCTTTGTGTGTTGACTAATCTTTTCACGTCTTAATTTTATAATGCAGGGGCAACACTAATTCTCTGGAGGAATGCTTATGGGAAGCTTGGGCATGCTTGTGTTCATCATCTACTCATTTAAGGGTATGTTGCTCTTCACTGCAAATTAAATAATTTGGTTTACAAAATATAATTGGAAATAAATGATATGTATATTTTACTTATAACACCTTATGTAACCTGCAGCAAAGAACACGCGTTGAACGTGTTATTGGTTTTATTCTTGCCATATGGGGTATTTTATTTTACTCTCGCCTGTTGAGCACGATGACTGAACAATTTAGGGTAAGCTCTTGAGTCAAGAAACAAGGAGGTGTTTACTGTTTAGTTACATGCAAATGGTATTCTCACAACCATCATTTCACAGAGTAATATGCAAAAGCTGAGAGAAGGAGCTCAAATACAAGTTCTTGAGACTGATCATATTATCATTTGTGGAGTAAACAGTCATCTTAACTTCATACTTAAGCAGCTGAATAAGTATCATGAGTTTGCTGTCCGCTTAGGAACTGCTACTGCTAGGTATTTGATTCTTGTAAGGTCAACATCGTTTCAACTGTATTTTGTGAGCTCAAGTTATCAGCTTCTCTCTCCACAGGAAACAACGGATCCTCCTCATGTCTGATCTTCCAAGGAAGCAGATGGACAAGATAGCTGACAATATTGCCAGGGATTTTAATCATATTGATGTTCTGACTAAGAGGTATGATATTGATGTCCTAAGAAAGAGGGAGGAGTGTTGTTGAGTGATTCCATACTGATCTTCCAAGTGTCAAGTGTGTCTGAGGTTGTATTTATTTTCAGTTTTTTTTTGTGTGTGAATGAGCTGACCCATTCAAGATGTTCACAAGTTGAAGAATATGTGCAACAAAATTGGGTTTGTGCATGCATGGAATGATATTAATAAGTTCGTTAAATTTTGGAATACTACGTGTTTTACTTTTGCTTACTAATGAACACATTATTTAAATTTAGTTCTGTCAGATTAAGCTTCTATACTTGTACAGTTGCAGTCTTACCATGACAAAATCGTATGAAAGAGCTGCAGCCAATAAGGCACGTGCCATAATAATACTGCCAACAAAGGTAGATAGGTGAGGATTTGATCAATTTAAAACCTTTATTTATTTAATTTGCTTATCTTAGCTAAAAGGTGGTTTGCGTTCAACTGCTGGAAATCATTGTAGAATGTTATATGGATTTATTGAAATTGCTTTCTTCTAATAAATCCACCCTTCTGAAGTTCATTGATTTTGGAATGATTAGGTATGAAGTTGACACCGATGCATTTTTATCTGTACTAGCCCTTCAACCTATTCCGAAGATGGAATCCATCCCCACCATTGTTGAGGTACGTTTGGTGAGGACAGTTTTTTTTTTAATTTATTATTATTTATGAAAATAAAATTATTGTCCTCATTCTTGAATGCAGGTCTCAAATTCCAATACATGTGAGCTATTGAAGTCAATCTACGGACTACAAGTGGAGCCAGTTGAAAATGTTGCGTCCAAATTATTTGTTCAATGCTCACGACAACGTGGATTGATAAAGATCTATCGACACTTGCTCAATTATCGAAGTACTTGTTAACTCTCAAGTATTTTGGATATTATGATTACTCTGGCGGAAAGATTATTAAAAACTTGAAATATTTATGATCATTTAAAAAAAATGTTGCATTTATTATAGTCTTTGGTTTCTAGGATTTCCAAAGTTTTTCCATCTCACTATCTTATATGCAGCCACTTATTGGGATAATGGTTATTGGTTGCAGAAAATGTGTTCAACCTTAGCAATTTTCCTAACCTAGCAGGAATGAAGTATAGGCTAGTAAGACGTGGCTTTCAAGAGGTAAAACCATTTGTGAAATGTTGTTTGTTTATGATGAATTTGAATCCAATTCATACTATTATTTTATTCTTTTTTCTAATGGTTAAATTCCAGGCTGTTGTCTGTGGCCTTCGTCGCGATGGGAAGGTATACTTCCATCCAAATGATGACGAAATTCTGCTTCCCACTGACAAAGTATGTAAACATCACCGGTTTGTGTACTGTACTTTGTATTCAAGTTTTCTCAATAATTATATGTTTTTCAATCAGTTTATGTGACTGATAGACGATATTAAACGTTTTTAATTATCTATACTCAATGCATAATATTTAGCAACACTTCTCATTCTTATGGAAACCTAAGTGCATGTTTCAATTTATATCAGAGTAGATAGTTTGTGAGAAAATAGGTCAAGGAAAGAGTGGATTCCTTACTGGTTAAACCATTACAGTGCAGAATCATTATGTTATACTGTAGGAGTATTCATTTAGTTAACTTGCAACATGGTTTAATGAAGAAATTGAAGTATACTGTTTCAATATAGTTTGCATATACTTACCAGCTCTTCATTTCCTTGTGTAGATATTGTTCATTTCACCTGTTCATAAGCAAACAAAACCAGAGCTTTCTAATTCAGGTGTTCCAAGTAATACCGTTCAATTACTTGAGAACAATGTAAAACTTCCCAGCAAGCGTTCTAAGGTACAATTTATGGTTTAGTACTTTGGCTGACTTCTGAATTTCAGAAACATACATGCCAGCCTAGATGATTGTTCTGCTATTAATGCAGACATCGGACTTGGGTCTCGGACCAAAAGAATGTATACTTATGCTTGGCTGGCGCCCTCATGTTACAGAAATGATAAAAGAATATGATAATTATCTTGGACCTGGCAGTGTATTGGTATCTTCTTTCTCTTCTGAGGATCTTTGTACTTTATTGCATTTGATAAATAGAGATGGCATAATTAATACATTTATGCAGGAAGTACTATCAGATGTTCCAGTGGAAGACAGAAACAAAGGAAGCAGTGTGATTGCTCCAGGAAAGCTAAAAAATATCCGAGTTTCTCACAGGGTATTAGCTTAGTTGAACCTTCTATCTTGCTCCTTGCCGTCTTCTTTCTATTAAAACATTATACACAAGATTCTCATTTTTGTCCTCATATGCTATGCTTCAGATCGGGAACCCCATGGATTATGATACTTTGAATGAAGCCATAATGCACATTCGTGATTCTTTCAATAAAACTGAAGATATCCCCTTGTCAATTGCTGTTATTTCTGATAGAGAATGGCTTTTAGGAGGTAATGATATGCTGAGCTTAAGTTGTCTGAAGAAGGTAGCCTTGCATTGACTGTGTATGTTCTCTTCAGATCCATCCAGGGCAGACAAACATTCTGCATATTCTCTTATCCTTGCTGAAAGTATCTGCAAGAAACTTGGAGTTAAGGTGCGTGCACACTATTGATTAGTATCTATTCTCACTTCTTGTGCAAAAGAGTAAAGAAATCAATAAATAAACTTATTTGAAGATATTTAATGCAAGATAGTGAATATCATATTACAGGTACAGAACCTAGTTGCAGAAATTGTGGACTCAAAATTGGGAAAACAGGTAATACTTAATGCAAAGACTTTTTTAGTAGCATCATTGTGATTATTTGTTTTTATCGCATGTTAATGCACCTGTTGTGCTCTGTACAGATAACAAGAATCAAGCCAGCTCTTACTTACATAGCGGCGGAGGAAGTAATGAGCCTAGTGACAGCGCAAGGTATTATATTATCTGTACTCTTTCATGTGAACCATGTGTTTCATGTTTCCAGTTTTGAGGAATAAGCTTCTGTTTGTGCATAACAGTTGCAGAGAACAGTGAACTAAATGAGGTTTGGAAAGATGTTCTGAATGCAGAGGGTGATGAAATATATATGAAGGTAAATTCTCTTCCTAACATACCCTTTTGGACTATACAAGGCAAATAATGGTATTAACAGAGCTTGTAAAGCTATGAAACAATACCAAATGCAATAGAGAGTAGTTTAATCTAAATGCATGGACAGCATTAAGGTACTGACGATCAATTATCTGCCAGGATATTAGCCTCTACATGCAAAAGGGAGAAACTCCAACCTTTGCAGAGCTCAGTGAAAGAGCATATTTGCGGCGAGAAGTTGCCATTGGTTACGTAAGAAACAACAAGAAGGTATGATATATCTTGACACCCTTTGAAACTGAAGTCATTGTGGATGGCTAATTCACAGTACACCTTGAATAATTGCAGGTTATCAACCCGGTACCAAAGTCAGAACCCCTTAGCCTTGAATTGACGGACTCACTGATAGTAATATCCGAGTTTGAAGGAGAGCAACCCATCGTTGTATAGAGTGCAGCGCAAATCCTTGTGCATTCTTGCTTCCTCTTCTATATTGTCATTGTAGGGTGCATCATTGTAGCTGTCTTGTATCAATTTATTAGTTACAGACTTCTCCGTGACTGCTATGAGCTTAGGTTCTGCAAAATACAACTTGTATTAATGTAGGAAAAGAGAATGCAGTGAAGATCAGTGCTCAGAACAGGTGGGGAAATAGTGTATTCTTGTAACAATACTGTCGAATGAATAAATCTATGTAAATTTGCCCTTCTATGTTTAAGCTCTCTTGTGAATGTAAATTTCAAATATTGACTTCTTCTTCTCCTTATGATAGACCCTTTTGTGTCTTTCATGTCTCTGAACGTTTTTAGCTTATCACGCGAATATGAACTGTGTAGGGCTTTTCTTCAGGTGCAAGTTGGAAGAAAATAAGTTAGGATCATATGAGTTTTCATAAAACATTGAAAATGTAGGTCGTCTCTTAACATGAAGCAATGTGCTTCTTATATTTGGTTATGTAGTTTTGAATGTAGTGCTAATATTGTGGCTTCATTTCATCTACTGTTTCTGCTAAATTGCATTTCTAAGAATCACTTTTTTGTTTGTTTTGATCCACTTCCCACTGCAAGTATTGTTGAGCCAAATTAGCCCGGCGTTACTTGGTGTGTTGAGGCACTGCAGAACATTTCGGGCTAATTTTGGTGCCAATTGGTTCTGTTACCTTGGGTAATTTTGGCTGTCATTGTGGGGTAGGTGGTTGTTTTGTTTCCCGGCTCGTTGGGCTCCTTTTTTAGATCTCGTGGGATATAATATTTCGAGGCAGAGTCGACGTTAGCCGGTGCTTTTTGTCTATGTATTTCTGAGGGACTTCTCGCCCTCGCCCTTTCCTATGTCTCATAGGTTAGGAGCATCAATAAAACTTTGCCGTTTCAAAAAAAAAAAATTAAAAAAAGCATATTCCCAAATTCAAAGAGGATACAAAGACCACCTATATAAGAATCATAGGATGTGCTCTGATTTGTCTAGAGTTGAATAATATTAATGAGGCTTCAATAAGCATATCATACCAAGTACCATATACGATGCTCAAGCAAATTTATGGTCCACTTTGAAAATGCGAGTAGGCTGAAGCTGGGCAGTCATACCGGTTATATGATGTCCCTCTCCTAGAAATGATGTGAAGTGTCCATTATGATCATAACCACCAAATGTAATGATCCAATTGTTTTTTAATCAACACAACTCCAGAATCTATTGAAACCAATCTCAAGGCAGTTCATTTTCCTAGAAACCACTCTTTCAAACACTGATATCCCGAAATTCATAATCTTTTTTTTTTATTAGCAAATTTGTATTACCAATCCTTTGAAATAAAGGATGGGCAAAGGATGGACCCAAAAAGGGGCATCCTCAAAAAGTGAAATACTTACATTGCAAGGCAACCATCAAATAGGTCCCTAGAACAAGACTTGCATTACAAGAAATTCAACCAAATGAGAAACAATTAGCCAAAAGCCCCAAAAAGGAGCATGACAAAACCAAACCTAATAATATTAAACGAAAACTAAAACTAGCCTGCCAGTGAGATAGTTGTAATGAACCTTGACTCTATTCAAAAACTGTTGACCCTCACAAGAAGAAGGATGGAAAGATGTGCGTGACCATTACTCTGCAACAAAGAAGAGGTAGTGATACCAGTTGATTTATAGAACCGAAGAGAGCAGTGCAACTAAGAAGAAGTTGTAGCTGAGGTGCAGCAAGTGCTCCTGTCCAAAACCAAAGAGACTGAAGTGCAACAGTAAAGAAGAACCACCAAAAAGGTTAGCAAGGACCAATTAATCCAAGACCAAACAAGAAGTACCAAAAGAACACTCAAAGCCTAATAGGAGAACTACCTGCACACCAAAAACACTGACAATCAATGAGAAAATAACCCACACAAGGGACAGAGTCAAGAGATAAGTACTGATGAAAGTCCCTAACAAAACCCAGAGCCACTCCTAACCTCACAGTAAACCTAAGAATAATCTCACCCCCACACCGACCCAAACCCTCCCACAACCCCCCAGGTAAAACAGTCCTCAGTGAAGAGAGATCTCAAAAAACCAGTTGAAGAAAACTGAGATAAAAAGGATTACAAGATAAAACAGTTGCAACAGGGCTGAGGAATAAGGCACCAGGACCCAAACAACAGATTGGGACAATAGGCCTACAAAAACTGGAGGAGAGGGAGGAATGATCCTTAGACAGTTATAGTCCTAGGAGGGACTTTCTTCTTCAAACATACAGATGGAGAATCATTCCCGGAGAGAAAATAGAAAGAGTAGCTATCCTTGAAAGTAGTCCATAGTGACTGATAAGAAAAATTTTTGATGCCTTGAATGATGACCTGCAAAGAATCCACCGTGTTTTTGAAAAGGACATTATTTCTATGAGACCAAATCCTCTAAATAACAATAGAGACTAGGAAATTCCACTGATTCCTAGAGCCTTGAGGACCTAATGATTACCACGAGATGATCCATTGAATGATAGTCTCTGGAGCAGAAGTAGAAATTCCCCACCAATTCAACACTGCAAACCAAATAGACCAGGAGATTTTACAGTGCAATAGAAGATGATCTTGTTCTTCTGGTTCCTCGTGATAGAGAGGACACCAAGTATCTGAAATGGAAGAGATCCCTCTAGCTAATAGAAAGCACTTAGTAGGAATGGCTTGAACACAAACTAACCAGGAGAAGGCTTCCATCTTGTGAGGGAGAATTGGAAGTCC
>JAYMSV010001151.1:0-13731 GCA_036897745.1 Erodium moschatum | reverse complement strand
AGATTACACGTATGCTTTTGGTCAGATTCGACCCTCCGAACCCGACCCTCCATTGCAGAATCTATCGAATCCGATCTGATTTAGCATCATAGATTCGACCTCAGGAATCGATCTCCACTGTGGATAGTCTTAGAATGTTTCATCACATAAACGATACGATCAACTCGATTGTTACGCTGAAATATCTTCTAAACCATAGACTATAATAAAACCAGCATTACCCTAAATGATATGGTCAGAATTAGAGTTATGTTGGATGTTTCTTCTTTAATCACTTCTACATGATAATGCAAAAGAAATTAGTTACTATAACAGCTAAAGAACCATTCTAACCAAAAGCATATATAAAATTTTCAATTGATACGTTGATATACCAAAAATCCTCTGAAACTATTGTTGCTGGTGTACAGACATGAGTGGGGAAAGGGATGAACTATAGATAATATATAGTATTAATGAAAGGCTGACCTCTTTTAATTTCTTCTTGGTTGTGGAGCCTCTTATTAATTAAGAAATGGACCAAACATGATTCATCATTCCCTCCCTTTCCTAAAAGTCTTAATTGATTTTCAAAAAAGAAATACAAAAAAAATTACACATTGATCCAAATTTTCAAAATGTTTCATATATATATATGAGTGAAAAAAGTGTTAGATTTTATTATTACTTCATAAAAGAGACCTTACATGTTTGAAATCTCTGAAGGGCCGAATAATGACTCTGTAAACAGGAGACCATCTAAAAAGTTTCAAAAAAATTCATAAAGGTCAACATAAATAAAACTACTAAACTGATGAAGATCGCTCAAGATGTGACCTAAACTCTGCTTGATCCCATGAAGAGGACTCGTTCTGTCAGGTTGAAAACCAAGCTTGACTTCTTCATCAGTAACAAATGGAGGAAAGGTTGTTATCAGGGACCCCTCCCAGGGCAAGTCCCTGAAGTCATAACATCCACTCATTTCTTGTTAATTAGTTGTTGGCCATGCAAAAAAGGAAACATAAAAAATAAAACAAACCCAATTGATTATTCTGATTCATAATCGAGAGGGAGGTTAAGGAGGGTGCATCGATGGAGCCAAGAAGATGGACGCACCGGTGACGGCTTCAGAGACGGCTGGGGTTGATCAGGGGAGATGATCCGATCCAAGAAGTTCGAGGGGCTCCGAGGTGGCAAGGTCGATTGATATCAAGGTGAACCAGACGATAACCATCAGATCTGTAAACATAAAAATAAATATTAGTCTATATATAAATAAATGTTAGTCAGAGAATAAACTTATATTATTAATAATGAAAACTACATAAACAAATCCTCAATCACTTCTCTCTTAAAAAATTGTGATTAGCTGATTGTACATACTCTTATACACCAGAGAGAATGTCAACTAATGACCCACTAATCTAAAATAAATACTTGAACGATTCCATCAAATAACATATTAAAGTTCGAGTAAATTCAAAATCGTAATTAAACTATATACATAAACTTTAAAATATTACCAAAACTATAGATCTGTCTCTGTTGTGCTTCTCCTGCGGCCTGCACATGACCACCGGACCCATCATGGTACAGACACTAATAGTTTCACTTCATTACATGTATATGTTATATATATATTCCTTAACCCTAAAAATATTATGGTATACTAATGACTGATCAGTTCTAATGCATGCTTAGTGCACTTTATGTCTGCGCAGTCTCCTACAAGAAAATAAGCAATCAGGTTACATTGTATAAATTAGATCACAAAGATATGATGAGCTCAACAATAAAAAAGAATCAATAGGATAAGATATTTCTATTGTAGACAATTTTTAAAATAAGTGTCATGTATATTATATATCAATCAGGTATATATAGGACAAGTATCAAATGCAAACCACTCCTTATTGTACAAACTACAAACGATTCTGAGGCATAGGATTCGTCCAAAGTGATGTCATCAAAGCGCGCAAGATGCTGACACGCAGGGCCGGCCCTGAGAACATTTGAGCCTTTTGGAGCCCCATGCGCTTTGGATCTTTTTGAGCCTCTTAATCTCGATTTGAGTCTTTTTTTAGCCCCTTAATCTCGATTTGGACCTTTTTTTTAATTTCAAAAGTTACAAAAAAATTTGACCCCCAAGCGCATGCATCGGCTGCTTGGCCTCAGGGCCGGCTCTGCTGACACGTGACACTTTATATAAGAAAAAACCGCACCTTATTGTGCAAACTACGGACGATTCTCAGCAACGGGATGTGCGCGCGCTGACGTCATCAGAGCGTGCAAGATGCTAACACGTGTTACTTGCGTGCACAAAGTACTGGTACCACTCCTAACACGATGCTGGTATCTACATACAGAGTGCTGGTACCTTACATGTAACGGTAATAGTACCTTACCTGTAACAACACTAGTACCTTACATACACACGTGCTGATACCTTGCATATACGAGGTGTTGATACAAAAGTTCGCGTTATTTACGAAATTGTCACTGCGTATGTGATAAGATCTGGAGCGCTCTGATGACGTCATCTTGACCGTATCCCGCGGTTCAGATGAGTTTGTCCCGATAACCCAAGACAACCAAACACATACAAATATAAATAAATGAAGTCATCCCCACCATGATTCGAACCCTGATAACCAAGAGAAGAATAATCTTCCTTAACAACTCTATACACTTACCACGCAATTAAGTTAAACTAAGTTTTATTTCATGAACATTAAATTAAGTTTCGGTATTGTTCAGATGAAATAAGTATCAAGTCGTTGGTTCTAATTATACGGACATTGGGCGTCCAACCTGCACAGTGTCCCGGTGCATGCACCAAGACCTCCATTTATGTCTAATATAGATTTAAAATACAAGAAATCATTGTCCCTACGTCCTTGTCGTTGGACCTATCTGTTCAATTATATTAGTCCTGCCCATTCTGTCATGTAGTTTTCTTCTGGGTTATGACAAAACAATGACAGACCCTGCCAAGGACCCGTGCCCTACATTTTAAAGGAAGCTTGTGGAAGGTTGTATATATCATATGTCACCTGGATCTTCACTACCAAATAAATGAGGTTTTCATAAATCATATCGATCAATATCTCATATTTAAAATACGGTGATGAGGTTAGGGTTCGGTTAGGTTGAGAGATTTACCTATTTTTTAATCTAATGAGTACCCGTTAGTGAGAATTGTAGTGTTTGAATCTTAATAAGTTATACAGAGAAGTTATGTTAATATTCAGGATAAGAAAGTGAGGAGGAGTTGAGTAAGATATGAATCCCGTACATGAATAGTATTGTGACAGATACATAACGGATTTTGTGATCCTCACCGTTACTTGACTACATCCAGAAAATCGAGTCTCCATCGAGTTCAAACATTTTTCATCCCTATATAAAGTGATGGATAGGGGTGTTCAAAAACATTCGATTATCCGTTCTACACGACCCACCGTTCATTCGTATATGAGTAGATGGATAGTGGATTAGATTTTATTGATCCACAGTAATGTGGGCAGATTGTGGATCATGGTAGATAGATTTGTAAATGATCTGCTCGCCCTCTCAAGCCCAATTCAATACAAGTCCAACTCACCATACTACCAAACTCATTATCAGTCGACCCAACTACAATTCTCCTCCATCCTCATTCAATCATTGAGTTCTATCTAACAATGGATGAGGTCGAACCACATCATCTTAGGATGCACAGTTTTTTGGTCACGCAGGTCAGATTCGTTTCACCTGCGTATTTGTGTCGATAAAATCCGTCAAATATTCATTTTCCATGAACGGGTTGTGGATAATGGACATCCAAATCCAAATCTGCACCCTCGCACACGAGTGGAAACCCCTCTTCCACGAGCACATATCCGCTCATGAACACCATCATCGATGGCAACAGGGTGGGTATGAGATTGATTTTGTGATCTTCAATTTCACCCTACTAAATATATTAGGGTTTTCACGTATTTAAGAGAGCCGGCGTGTGAATAGGATATGCCTTCCCTCAAAGCACGCACACTTTATTGTATTGGGGCATGATTTTATATTACAATGCATGTCTGCTGAAATATATCATTTATAAGCATTCTCTACATACCAAACACTCAATATTGTTTATTGTTTTTGAGTAATATAAAAGATTATCGCGACCTCGAAAGAAAAAAAAGAGACACGTTTATGGTGTAGATAAGATATTGTCTCCATAACAAATATGATGGGTGAACTAACAAATCTGATTAGACGGTTATGAATTTAATAATAAGTATAGCGTTATAAATATGTGAAGTCCTCGTGTAAAAAAAACTATTTTATACGTTGCCCACGTGTTTAAACTATCCTGTCTTTTGATCACGGTTGTTTGTTATTTTTATTAACGAAATCACTACTCTTATGTATTGTCCATGTGCGAAAACTACTCTTATGTATTATGCACCTCTCTATTTTTCCATCTATTTTAACACAATATTCCAAAATTTGATTTATTTTAACTAACATTTCAAGGTTTCTAGTAAACGAAAGAGGTCAAAAGATAGAGCAGTTCAAGCACGTGAACAATTACATTAGATAGTTTTTTATACGTGGACAATACACAAGTTATTTTTTAGCAATTAACCCTTCTACTCTTATGGATATGAATCTAGTAAGACTGAATGACTGATCTATTTCGTTAGCGTATATGTGAAATATGTATCACCCCAAAGGTTGAATTTGCAAAAATGAAAACATTGTCATAAAACACGATAGAGGTGGATCCAATGTTCATAGTCATGCATGATAAGACAATGTCAGGTTTGAATAGACTTACACCTAACTCGGTCACAAAGATAAGAACCAAATAAACCAGAACTATACATAACATAATTTGAGTCACACTAGATCGTCTTGGATGTACGTCGGTCTTATTGGGAGATCCAATAACAAACAAAATAAAACATTCTAACAATCTAAAGATGATACCACGAACGGATAGAAGAGAAGGGCCGACTTGTTACGACATGTACAACACGCAAGGGTTCGGATTAGAGGTTCGGGTGCCAAATCAGTAAAATAATGGTTCTTACCTTCTTAAATTAAGTGTGTTCTACAGTGGTGAGAACCAGATAGGGGCTTGGGTTGGGGCTCAGGCAGTGGCGGAGTCAACTTTTTCGGTGAGGAGGGCATCGAATTTTTTCAATGATATTACGTGACGTTAAAAAATTGAGGGGGCACAACTACGAAACTAAAAGGAATTAAGGGGTATTTAAAAAAAATGAAAACTAGTAATTTTTCAAAAAAAGAAATTGAGGGGGGCACGTGCCCCCTTGGGCACCATGTGGCTCCGTCATTGGGCTCAGGTTATGAGTGAACCAATCATATTTAGTTTAAATATGATTCTATGTATTTTAAATGAAAAACAACCGAGAGATCACGTGTCGCGGCATGAGTGGCTAACGCGCAACCAGCGACCCGCAAACCACTAAATAGCGAGTCACGGCTCGGCTTACGAATCGGTGCGACGGGTCTTACCACCCTACACCATGGCAATAGGGTGATTGATTTGACTTTGTAAAGGCATGTGGGTGCGTTGTTGGGCCAAACTAGTGTAGCCCACGTTTATATTGGGTTTGATGGTGGTAGGCCCATATGTTTTATCCAGGGCCCAATAGACCATTGCATTGCATTTTTCCGACACTACAAGTACCATATATACATACCGGCCCATATGTTGACAGTTACGGAGTGGCGGTTGAGCCAAACATAAATATTTTTATTAGTTACTGTCCTAAGCTTTTTTTTTCTTTCTTATTATTTTAGAGTTTTGTTTGTCTCAATCTAGTACACTGTTTTGGTAGTTTTGAACAGAAAACATGAACATGAACAATTCATGTGCCTACTTACATTTCTGAAATGTCGAAACTGCAACATCTTTGTCCTTTTCTCTCTTGAGCTTTCTTCTTCCTCTTCCATGAAAGTCACGGAACCTACAAATCTGGTTATGGAAGCTATAGGTTATGGAAGTTGTAGGTTATGTGACTTTCGTGGAGGAAGAGGAGGGAAGAAGAAAGTTCAAGAGCGGAAGAAACAGAGAGATAGGACAATTTCGACATTTCAGAAAGGCAAGTAGGCACGTGAATCGTATATGTTCGTGCTTTTCGTCCACAAATTGACGGTTGGTGTTAAATTGAGACAAACGAAGGAAAAAATATTTAGGGTAGTATTTTTGGAATCCCATAATTATAAGATAGTGAAACGGAATTATCCATGTAAGCTATAAATTGAATTAATGTAAATTTGGTGAAGCTTGAGCTTAACATTTGAGTGTTGTTTGAGTTTGCTCCAAGTAAAATATATTTGAGCCAAACTAAATCTAGTTGTATTTTTAGTGTGTCCGTTATGTGGCACGGTTTGGTGTGCATGTTGTTGCACTTTTGACGTTCACGTGTTTGCACGTTCTGGGGCATCATGTGTTTGCGTTCTGGTTTCGGTAGGGAGTTAATAATATTATAGGGCTAGCCAGTCTGGAATCTGTAATATTTATCGTTCGCTTGTACGCTTTCATCATATTATACGTATGCCATTTTAACTGATATATAAAATTGATGCCTCTCATTTTTCATTAAAAAAATCTCGACCGCTTTTCACTCTATTACATCCCTTACTTTTCTCCATACTGTGGTATCCAAATAAAAAATGTAAATATGGAAATTTAAGATAGTGAAGAAGGGAATTTCACTAATATTCTTATTTTAGGAAAATTAGCTTCTAAATTATATCCGCTCATTGGGTTGCTCATAGCTCCTCAAATCCCTCTAGTTGTTCACCAACAATCTTCTACTTTCGAATCCAATTCAATTCTTTCATCGAAAAAACAATTTGATTTGACTCGATTCGATCCAGACATTTACGTGTAAAGAGAAAAATGGCTAACGAGGATGGCACAGCAACCTGCGTTGAAATTATATTGGCAATATTCGTACCCCCAATCGGCGTCTTCTTGAAGTTTGGATGCCAGGTCTTGATTTAATCTAAATTAACATTTCTCTCAATTCTCTCGTGCCATTGATTATAAAATTACATGAACGATAGCCACTCATTCCTTAGTTCGTAGCTAAATTACCCGATCGAATCATGTGAAACGAGCTTTTGTAACGTTATTTACTATAGCGATATGGCTTGATGGTATGATTTTGACAATTATAAACATTGTGTTTCAGGTACAATTTTGGTTATGTTTGTTACTGACCTTCATCGGCTACATCCCTGGAATCATCTATGCCATATTCGTCATAACGTCGCCTTAGATCGATTCGATTCACACCGTTATTTTTTTCTTTATTTTTGTAAGGTATTAATCTTCCTCTCTTTCGACAATTACCATCGTTGTTCTCAAGTAAATACAGATAATTGTTGATGTCTTATACTTTAAAAAGAACGTAGCTAATCTTTTTAGGTATAACATACTTTAATATAAGATATTAGAATTTAATTTTGGGTTAATTTCATCCCACTACCCTAAAAATTCTTGATTTTCATTTCATCACCCTAACTAATATGTTTGTGGCACCTCTCTACCTATAATGCATTTCATTTTCACTTTCATATCCGCCGTCAATTTCCCATCCATTTTTGGATGAAAATGGCCATGTGACTGTACGTATTCTAATACCTAAACTACCCTTTACCTCCCTCTCTAACCCACTTCATTTTCATTAAAACCATAAACAACCATTTTCTGATGTCGGGTTGTTCATGGTTTTAATGAAAATGAAGTAGGTAAGAGAGAGAGGTAAATGGTAGTTTAGATATTTTTAGAAAAAGTAGGGTCATGTGCTTCGCACATAGATGGAAAATTGACGGCGGGTATGAAAGTGAAAAAAAATATATTCTATAGGATAGTGAGGTGCCACAAAAATTAGTTAGAGTAACAAGATGAAATTAACCTTTTAATTTTCGATCTGAACCCTCTCATACATACAAAGTCTTATATAATGAGAATCAGGAATCATTTCAATCCAGAATTACATATTTGAACATACTTCTGACCTTTAACAAGAAAAATATATATCATATTTGATAAAATGTATAACCATAGCTACAAATTCCATCAATTTTGATTCTTAGTATGTAGTTGGGAGTTGGGACACGGCAAAACCGTTACTAACTTAACCAGTGATATCGTATTCGAATAAACGGGAATGCAATTACATTAAGATTATAAATTAAGGTTAACTTGTATGAACATATTTAGGTTCTTAAAAAACCAATAACATCATATTTTGATGATGCAATTCTATTGTCGTAATGATTTGACCCGAGTTCGTTAAAGAACGCTCTTATAACTTATATATAAATGTTAATATGTTACAAAGTAATTTGAGTTTATATTTACCATCTACTTACTATTGATTTGTGTGTGTTTGATGCAGGTACAGAGATATAAAACACCTAATTGTTTTGGTTGGGTTGGTTTTGATTTTCATGTATAAAAATCATATCTCGAACTTTACCTTTGACTAGTTAATGTTTTGGTTTTTGCTTTCATGTGATTCAATTAGTCTCCTTTGTTTCCAAGTTTTAGTTGGAATTTTAATGAAAATTTAAATATTCTGTTCAAATTATTTACAATGTTGTCCATTAGGAAAGTTTCGAGATACGAAGTATGACTATTATTTTATATATAAAGTAGTAATAGTCATTCGGGTCAGATAAAAATGGGTTAATTGTTAAAAAACAGTTCATTATTGTATACGCTCGAAAAACTGTCTTATATCTTATTCACGTTTTTAGTGTATCAATCTTTTGAGCACAATTGTCTATTAATATCGCCTCTCATCTCCTCGATATCGAACACAACGTCATTCATGAAGTAAGATCATTATATATTTGTTATTTGATGCAGAAGAAGTTGATAACATCCCGTTTTTATGTTCATACGTGGAAAAACATGTGGGCCATTTATTTTGAAACGTGAAGATACATGTGTATTATTAATCATGTCAATCGATCGTTACAGTAATCGGGTCCCAGAACCCTGAATCCAGTATGTCCGAGATCCCGTAGGTGTCCCAGCGAACTTGGATCGATAGTAATCTACTTTGCATTGAAGATAAACAGGAAACACATAAACAAAAAAACGAACGTACGAACCTATAGAGTCTGTGATGATCTTCTGACACCCGTAACTTATGTATTGGGACGTTCTGATATTGCTGACCCGTCGTCTTGATTCGTCGGGATCACGGACGAAACATGTGGGCCAAATTAATACACAACGATACACAATATTTTCACGCAAAAGATTCACATTATCTCGTGCATATATATAAAAAAATACTCAACGACAGGTTAGTATTTCCCTACGAAGATCAGTTCATTCAACAAATTAATGTCATCAATCTCCACAACACATACGATATATATATAAACCATAAATAAGCTTTGAAATATGCATATTTGCCTATTTTCGAACACAAATCGAAATATACGTAACCCAATAATCAATACGAACAAGATACAGTAATAAATAAATAATTATACGATAAACAATCCAACATTAACCAGATAACAATTACCTGTCCAATGCAAATGAAATCACACAATTCATAACTCTCAAAATCTCCAAATTAAACACAAATTCAAAATCCAAATATTCCATATTTAAGATCATAATATTAATTTTGGTATCTTACATACTCTTATATATATAGCATGAGAAATGAAGCAATTTTGTCCATCTTTTCCCTCGATTTCTCAATCGCTGAACCGAGTCACGGTGAAGAACCGTTATCCGCGACGTTTAAGAAGAGGAAGAAGGGTTTGGTGAAGAAGGTGAGCGAGTTGAGCACTCTTTGCGACGTTAGGGCTTGCGCAATCATATACAGTCCCTATGATGCTCAGCCGAAGGTGTGGCCATCGGCGGCCGGAGCTCAGAGGGTGCTCGGGGACTTCGAGAAGCTATCGGAGCTCGAGCAAGGGAAGAAGATGATGAACATGGAGAGCTTCTTGAGGCAGAGGATTGGGAAGGCGAGCGAGCAGGTCAAGAAGCTAAGGAAGGATAATAGAGAGAAGGAGATGGTGCAGGTCAGTGTTCTAAAAATTCCGATCAGGTCCCACCTAAGAGCCCCATTTCCTTGTTGGCCGATTCGATTAATCGCCAATTAATTTGATTAATCTTCGATTAGTCCTCATTTAGTCCCTTATTAATCCCCAAAAGATCCTAGCCGTCCGACTAGCGTCTAGCGATTTTTAGAACCATAGCTACTAAGGATAGAGAAACTTATCAAATTAAAGAATGAAGGTGTGACGTGGTATGGATGTTAATAATTTGACCTGTAACGTCTTAAGGTGGTGGACAACTCTGGTTGCTCTCCGAGTTAACACAACTTCTATTAGTATATTGTCCACGTACAACCTAGACGTGGAACAGACGGAACGAAAATACCCAAGATAGTTTTTAAGAGAGTGATAGATTTCCGATCAAAAGAAAAAGTGAGATTATAGCGTTTTATATCCGAGGAGGGGTAGTATTGGAATTTTCATGCTACCCATTAATCGTACATAACCTATATTAAATCTCAATTAATATCTTGATAATATGAATTTTATTATAATTTTTTTCCAACAGGTGATGTACCAGAGCTTGGTGGGTAACAAAGGCTTGCATGGATTGAACATGGTGGATCTCAACGATCTCATGTGGCTGATCGACCGGAGCTTGAAGGAGATTTACAACAGGGTTGAGTCAATCAACAAGGTTGCTCCAGTGGTAGCCGGAGACTATCATCGTGAACAGGGTTCAGGGATTAAGGTTTATGAGACGAACATGAAGAGCATGCATAAGCAGCAGTGGAATGGGGAGGTGGTGGGACCGCCTAGTTATGATGTGGAGGCGGCCGCGGTGCAGAGGCAGCACCACCAGTGGCTCATGGACTTGATGAGCCCACAAGAGCCGGTGATGTTTGGTGGGGGAGGAGGGGGAGGAGATGGTGGTGCTGCCACCGTTTGGGGAGGCCGGTCACAAGTTGCGGTCTAATGCATTTTCACCCTAATTAAATTGAGTGAAATTAGGGTTTGTTTATTTATTTTCGTATTATTTTGTTTGTGGACATTTAGGTCATGTGTGGTTTCAAGTTTGGGTTGAAATCATGAACATATGTGTTGTGTTTGTGATTGATCGCGATCTTGGTTATAAATTATAATCGAGTTCGGTGTGGAGAACGGTTATATATTATATACAATACAATATTTTTAAAAAATATTCAATAAAATTGAAACATAGGACATAGGGGAAAAGTTGTTTCCTAGCCCTCTGTGATCTTTCACTAGGATTTTTTAACCGTCATCGATCTTTTTCCACGGATCCTAATCCGATTTAAAATAGTTGTTTATACAAGTTTTGTAAAAAAAGAACCACCTTTTATGTTAGGATCTGTGTCAAAAGATCGATGACGGTTAGGAATTGTAAATGATCTTTTCGACTAGGTTATGAATCGACGTTATCCCTTATTATTATATATGTCATCTAATGTTTTTTCTGAGAAAATAATGCTAAACTTTAATATATCAGTTAGAAGATATAAATACATCTGATGAATGTACATGACAAACGGTAACAACACGTTACAGACTCTAAGCCGGAATAAAAAACAGTACAACGCAGTGCGTACAAACAGTACCAAAATCTCTGTACGAAAGATTGAGTCTTGATTACTGTACCGTTTCCTAGGGGACTCATATATTGTCACTTTGATTGCCACCTTAATAATTAAGAAGATATATGATATAAAAAAGAAGGATAATTCATAATTATTAAAATAATATCACAGTCAAATATTTATTTAGCAATTTGGGTTTCAGGTGAGTTGGCCTTTTAAACAATAACAATGAATTTCCAATTTAACTAAATTCTTACAAAATTGTTAGTGCACAATGGAACATTTTTATTGAAGAAACTTGTAGTTCACTTCGGAAAAACAATCTTAACTCACAAGTTCTTTGAACACGATCCAACTTTAGAAAAAGAAACCACAACATAAAATTTCTGATCAAAAACATTTTCCTTAAAACAAACCGAATCCAAGTGTGTCGGCTAATCTAATCCAACACATCTTTTGATCAACAAATTAAATTCCTTTGTTAGCAAGTTAGAGGAAAAATAAAACACCTGCCCTATAAGGAATATACGTTTATCACATGAATATTCGTTACAACATAGTTTGGTTGATGAAAACAAACGTTACCTAAAGAAATTTAGTGTACGGAACTTAGTACGTAGAACATAGTTACATGTTACATACCCCTCGTTATTGTTGATTGCTATAAATGCTAAATGTATTTTAGTGAGTGTTGGAGTTTGTTGTTAAGCTGTTGTTTTAATATGGTTGCTAAACGGGCTACGAGCTATGTTTAGCAGTAGCGGTCCTGTCAAGGCTCACTTCTGGAACAACCAAAAGGTAGCTCGTGACGGTTTTCGGCGAAGGGTCCTTAGGCCGACGATGACCCGGCGACGCCTGTGGAAGACGAGGTCGGGGAGTCCGAGTCTGCGTGCTTGGCATCGATGACGGCTACCAGATGGAAGCTGTGCGAGAAAGAAGATCCAGGTAGGGTTCCGGATCCGAATGGGAAACCCGTGAGGCTGGGTGACCCGACCCGACCCGACCCGACCCGACCAACCCGAATCCATGTTGCTAGTGGGCCTGGGGTGGAATATGGTATTTATGGGCCTGCGGTGGATTGTGGGTTTGCCTCAGGCCAGAACCCATGAGTGACATCACGAAAACCCAATCCGGAGGATGGACCCGGAGTGGGAAGGATCTACACGTTCCGGGAGCGTTTCTCTTGCAACAGTGGGGGGCTATAAGCACCCTCGCCATCCAAAATGAGTAGGAATTGGTCTAGTGGGGGGTCGACTAGTATCATCGCCCCACTGGACGGAAGGAACATGCTAAGAATTGGTCTACTCGGAGGTAGCATTCCAGCGTTTTGGAGCCCTACCATTATCATTCCAGGGAAGACGACGCACGCTGACAACCCAAGGGAGTATTCAGTCCATTATAGTTTCTCTCCGGCAATGGGTATGCTCTACCCTAAGTTCCAATTTGGATTCGTTGTATCGGCGTCATCACACGCAAGCCCAGTATCCCCTTCCACACATTTCAGGGAGGCGGTCGGTGCCTTGAGCTCTTTACTTTCATATCGAGGTCCTCCATTATTGAGATTTCTTTTATGTTTCTGGCTTTTAAGTGTTTTATTGCTTTATATGATTATAAACACTTATTATTTATAATATCCACTCGTTATTCTAAAAAATATATAATATCATGAAATTAAAGTAAAATATACAATCCTTTAAAAACAACAAAGAAATATAATGCATAAGCATATTCAACGTGTCCAAATAGTTATATCGTTTCCAAATAAGCTATTTTTTTAGTATATGTGATAAATTTTAATTTTATTGATCGGAAAACTCAAACATTATATAGATAGACAAAACTAGAAAGGAAAAAAGTGAGATCTAGTTCCATTCCGTAGACATCGAACGCTAACTTTGTAGCAAAATGCACGACTTTGCTAGGGATAGTTGGTAGGAGGTTAGTGCCTCCATTGCTGTGGCAGACGTGAGTGCCATGAGGTTCGTTTCTTGTCTCGATATGAAAATGCTCGGAATATCTGATATGGGGCGGTTGAGGGGATAACAAGCATCCAGAGACAACATCAGGAAACGGGGGAACCAGAATGTCGGATTTACACCGACCT
>JAYMSV010001150.1:0-13731 GCA_036897745.1 Erodium moschatum | reverse complement strand
GGACAAAACTTTAGGTATTTTTTTGTATGTGGACGATACTTTGGGTAGTTTTTGACAATTAACCCAAGAAAAAATGCCGGTAATCACTCTTAGTTTTGTACATACTAAATAACTTTTATGATGCAAAAATACATTAATTTGTCAAAAATGACTAATTTTCTGTCTGAAAATGGACTTTTTTATTCATTTTGAAAGATTAGTACACCCCTAAACATTATTTAGAAGTGAATTGATACGCTTTCTCCAAATCACTGTCTCAATCCCAATAATAGAAGCGTTAAGATAATAGTTCTTTTTCTCATCATGGCACGATAACTCAAGACTATCAGTCGAATTAGCTTTGATATCCATTTCGCAAGAGAATTGGAAGCAGTATGAGAATAACCCCTGAACAATCTAAGTTTGCTCCGAGCCCAGTATATATCAATATTCACAAATTGGCCTAATGAGACTCTAATGTACAGTACATGCGTGTTAGAACTGTCGGGAAGAAGTTTCATCCATCCACAACCCTATTTACCAATGGAGCTCATCGGGCAAGTGTACAGACACTTCGTCATCATCAGGTGTTAGTCTCAACTTTTTCACAGGTTGTTGTCCTTGCAATTCATGCACATCGCTCCTTTTCACATATTGTTGTCTGTGTAATTCCCCGACATCATCACCTAACTCATTTCCATCCTCTGGCATTACGTGCTCATCTTCCAACTCACTTTCAACCAAATCAGAGTTGAGAAGGGTAACAGGAGGATTTTCTTTGGGGGAAAGATGATCTCCATCCTCTATGTCGGTAAGAATCTTGTTGTCCAAGTTTTGACATATAGTAGAAATTTTCACCATCTCACTACAAGCAGGATCTTCGGAGGGAAGACGTTCATCCTTGAGAAGAATGTTTTCAAGCTGAGGACCTTCAGCGGAAGGAGTATTTGCAACTTCGCTAGACAGAACTTGATCTTCATCCTTAGCATGATAATCGTCAAGGTTTTGAGAAGATTCAATGGCACCTTGAAGTGTAGTTTCCTCAATGTGGATAGAGGCAGAGTCTTTTGAGGGAAGATGGTCTTTATTGTTACCATCAATTTTGTCGAAGTCTTGAGAACCTTCAACGGAACTAGAAGGGGCAAGGCTGTCCATTACATCCTCAATGTTTTCCATTGATAGAGACTTTTGTCCATCCTTGTCTTCTTCCTGACTTGGATCCACACCTTTCCCTGTTGGGAAATGCTCGATGATTCCAATGTCATCATCTGATTCACAATCAGAAGCTTCAGACAACGAGTTAACATCACCGTGTGTTGCCTGGCCTGAAATTACAGGATCCCAGGTAGTGTCAGCTTTGAAACCCTTTATCGTATGTGACATGGAACAACCTTGAGAAGCGAGTCCAAATCCAGTTTTTTCTGAAGCCAAGAGTACAAAGTCCTCCCCAGTTTCTCCATCTTTCTGTTTTTAAGACATAAAAGAACATAACTTCACATTGTAAGATAATTAGTTGCAGCATATTCAATAATATAAGACCCCAAAGATTAGCGTTAACGATTTAATGTAGCTAAATGAATACCGTATAAGGCATCTCAAGGTATGTGGTTATAATAAAACAAGGTAAATAGCTAGTGGGAGATGATCCTCATTAATGAGGTAGTCGGACGGATCCCTCCTCGTCGAGTATGAATAGGGGTCCATTTTATAGATTTAACATCAGGGAATGAATCAAAATCAAGAATTATCTGGAAGTGACTAGTGAGTTGTATAAAACTCTCAAAAGAAAGTTTATCGATGTGCACATAAATTCATAAGGCAGGACTAAAGTAATATGGGGTGGCAAGATCAGGTTACCTCAACAAATAACTATTCCAACGCCCAAAAAAGATTCAGATTGACAACCAAAAAACTGAACAATATGAGCCACTCTTGGTAGAATGAAAGAGAAATTAATACCTCCTCTATTGGCGTAATACCACCCTTCAGATGGTAAAAAGATGACCCTTGATAGGACTGGTACTGCCCAAGTGATGACCCTTCTGCAGTTCCCGTCTCAAAGAGATCTCTAAGAACCGGGCCAGAGTTAACAAGGCACGGAGAGCTTCTCATTGAGGATGCTGCTAAGAGAGTAAGTTCAATTCCCTCTCCCTCCTGGGAATCTAAAAGATTCTGATGGGCAGACAGTCCAGGACTGCATCTCTTAGAAATAAATTCCACAGAAGTTTCTTTTCGGTTATTTTCTGGAAATTTTAAGGAATGGTGTTTCTCACTGCATGGAGCTGAAGAGATTTCACGAGAACGATTTTCAAGCTGTTCAAATATCAACTTTTGGATAAGAGCACGCTTGAGAGAAGCCTCAACAGGTGGAAACCAGTCCACATTAAGCTGTACAAGCATTTAAACATAACAGCCAATAAAAGAAAGTTAATGAACAGCGATTGATAGCCTATTACAACTCTAACATAGAAGAAATTCAGAAACTGGCAAATAAATTAAGAGAGAACTAAGGGTGCTATGTTAGCAAGTATAAATTAAATAAGTAAATATTCAATTACTTATTTATGGGTACATAAGTGACCCTCCTTAGACCCCACAATGATGAGAGCCTCGTGTACTGGCCCACTCTTACTTATTTAAGGGTACCACTCTACGGAACAGGGATAAGGTTGTGCACATAAGTGAGCCTCCTTAGACCCAACAATGATGGAAGCCGTGTGTACTGGCCCACTCTTTTAAATGAGCTTTATGTTTCAACATCAGTGCCTTTATCATCTATGGCAATCTTTTAGTGTTTCTCATGGTATTTACGGCAGCAAACAGGGAAAAAACTACACTATTTTACTGCCAAAACTACACCACAAATTTTAAGAAAGACAACTTTGTACCTGAACTCACAGAATTCAATTTAGAAAGAATTTAGAAGTTAAGAGTTACACAGAACTGAGCAGATGACTTACGAAGGCAGAAAACTTGTCAATCTGGAACGGACTGAATCTAATAGGAGCTTCGGCCAAAAAGAGCTCCAGATAGTGAAGCAAGAACAGTCCACAATCAAAGGAATTTTCCTGCTGTGGAAGCTGACATGAAATGCGAAACATGTCAAAATGGATTGAGAGTTCAGCTTAAAGCAACTAATTTACCGCTGCGCAAAATAAATCCAAATACATATATTATTATTAAATAATCCTTCCATTCTAAAATATGAATTAATGCTTGACTTTCCAACGTTCTCCCAGCTTAAGTGGTTATAACTAAACTTGGGGGAGGGATGATAGGAAATCAAAATACATGGCTTAAATATCGAAATAGATTAAATATTAAAACTCAAGAGTAGAGGCAGTACCTCGAGTTCAACAAAACGCAATTTTGAGAATTTTGAAGAGATTTGTTCAGACATCTCCAATTGCCTCTCTTTCCACTCTTCCCACAAATAACTGCAATTGCAAGATAAAAGTGATCAGTCACATATTTGCATGAAACACATTTCTGACTGCAACAAGAATACACAAGTAAATAATGGGCCTAATCCATAAACAGATAAAAGATTAGGCTCACAGCAAACATAACCCTACACACACCATGAAACCTACAGATAAAAAGGGGGAGCAAGTTAATGGGAAATATATCTTGCAGGAAAGTTTTGCAATTAACTGGATTCAATTTATGTTCTATAGAAAATAACTTCTAATTGGGAAAAAGGTTATGTTCTATGAAACAACCTAAATTTCAATGAAGATTCATTAAAAAAATATATATGTAAGCAGGCTTTACCATGCTTGTCATTTTTGAGTGGGGTAATTGACAAAATAGCCTTAAAAATGGTACAAGCTAACAGTTGCCTATTTTCAACTTTGCTCCATCCTATAGCTTGAGCTGTTCCGTAGAGGACCCAATTACTATTAGTACTATCAAGCTGTCTCAAATTTCACATTTTAATAGAGGATACTTCAACATGTACAAAACATGACATTCTTCCAAGTGATGCATGCATCTAAGAATAACATCATACAACCTCAAAAGTTATAGGGTACCTTTGAACAAGACTTTTGAGACCGGAATGGCTTCCCTTGATTGAATCCATATGTAATATACATGGTACTTTAGGTAACTGATCCAAATCTTCATCTGAAAAGTTGCAAAAATGTGTGAATGACTACCAAAACAGCACAAAAGTACAGTTCAGAAAGGATGTACCTTTGAAAGTAGCAACTTCGCCAGGGTGGCATATGATTATCAAACTCCAGTGAAGACTGCCATTAAATTAAATATGTATTTCAGTCAGCACTTCTATTTAAATAGATAGCTAAGGAAGGAGAAGAGTTTTCTAACTACTTCCTTACTTGAAATTCACAGGAATGAAGATGTAATCCTTTTTAAACAAATCCACTTTCCTTGTCCATTTACGAACGCGTAGAAAAGCTGCCCTGCCATCAGAAGCACTGGAGGGATCCTTGTCTAGATCAGCCAGCTTCCGAAAGAAAAAACTATTAAAAAAGTGGAACCTAGTTCTCTCCTCAGATTGAATCTGATTTTTTAAATACCTGCCAATCATTTAATATCAGTGTGGGAATGCAGCTAATCGATTAAACATATCAACAAAGTATGTGAACAAAATTGAAATTCCACTATGTATAGAGTTTTAACAGGTTCCCCAGGGAAAAAAAAAGGTTTCTAATACACAACTCAAGACAGGAATCTATTTAATTGCTGAGTGTCTAGAGAAAAACAGCATAGAAGCACAATAAAAGTTTAATAAATTTAACTGTAGTTTATGCTGGATCTAATTTATTGGTCCAGAATAACCTTAAGTTTTGAAAAAATAAGAGGAAAGCCATAAGTCTTAATAAACCAGGCAATTCATGCAAATTAACGTACTTAATGTAGAAGTCAATGATTGTGTCATTGATGAATGTTTCTGGTTGCAGCAGGTCAACATCTCGCTTGCTGATGGACACTGCATCTACATCCCCTTTAGGGTAGACAACCTCTTCAAATGGCTCGTCAAATCTGTAATATGTCACATAAGTCAGTGTATCTAAGATTGTCATTCTTTATCAAATTTGAAGGCTAATTGAATTCCAAAGATGCTTTTGTTTGAACAGATCGCAGTAATGCCCTTATTTAACAGTATGAACTTACTTGAGCTTCCATTACGAAACACTTATAACCCCACCAATGACAAGCTTGCCCAGGCATTTTAAATAAAGCAACCAAATGGATAAAATTAGTCTCGAGGCTTGGCTATGATTAAACTGAAGGAGCTCTCCAAATGTTGTTACAACAAACTGACTTTTATCTTGCAAATCCAAACCAGTAAAAGAAAAGTACATATATTATAAATTGACTGCCAACCCTACTCATTGTTCTATTCCAATACTAGGGTGCAAATTCAAATTAATCCAACCCCTATTCTCACCATCTCTTAAAGAACCCCAACAGCCCTACATATCTCATTAAGGATTTAATGATATAGGTTCAGCATAATGACTCGCAAGTGGAAACCAGAATAGTTAATTTAACAAAATGACCAATTAATAAATCCAGCTCAAAGCATCAAATGTTCCATATCCAAAGTCCACGGTACAGGAAAGTGATTGTTTTCAGTGATTGTTTTCACTTACCTGGGAAAATAACTCCTTCCTTGCATGTCATCTTCATACATGTCCTCACTAGAAACATTCAAGAGATAGCATGTTACGTCTAGAAGGTTAGAAGACTGGAAAAGCAGAAATGAAATTACAGAACATGTGTGCCATTCACTAGAAAATAGAAAAAGAAGAAAAGCCAATACATTAAAAGGCAGACCAGTCACTCCATGATCTGCTACGATTAGATGCTACAGACCTCACAGAAACTACCTCCAACAAATCTTATTATTTCTAATTTGATACAAGATAGTCTATCATTCTTATTATAGTTCTACTTTTACCGACAAATCATATATACTTCGTCTCATTTAACTAGTCAAATTTAAAGGATTGTATAATGGGTGCTCAGTGTTCCCATGTGCTAACATACATACTTAAGTGTTAGTTGATAAAAATAGGGGGGTAAAATCATGTACAGAAAATGTATATAGCACCATAACTTACTTGGCCACAACATCCCATATATCTGAGTATTTGTCATTCAAGCATGTAATTTGTGTTTGTTTCTCGGCCCAATTTGGCTCAACAACAGCAAACTTCAACTCCTCCATGCCTGGATTTAGTTTAGGTAGGTGGAGAAATTTCAGTCAAAGAAGACACTCAGAATATAAGAATTTCAACTTGCAAATGATTGTGAAAGCATAACAGAAAATACAAGCTTCAGTCACAATTAATGTAATGCCAAAGATGAGGATTGCCTAACAAAGCAAGTATGAATACAGTATTGTGCAATGTGAACAAAGTATTTTCATATTATCACATCATCGTGATAAAATATTCATTGATGTGCTACTACCATATAAAATTTCAAAATTTCCTAATTCTACTTTTTCTTAGCCAAGGAAAAACCTCATGCCCAGGAAACGCCAACCCGAGTTTTCCCAATAACTGGGGCCCTGAGGGGCCTAACATTTTCAGATCCCCTTGCATACATGATATGCTGCCATTTTTTTCCCTTTGGGCAGCTTAACAAATGATAAACGCAGATATAAAAGTACATTAAAAGCTAAGGGTGATTATTACCAGATTATCGAGAAATCAGCAGCTATTACAATAACCTATAGTATGTTTGGAAGATCTATTCAACAAATAGGTTTGGTACACATAATACTGAATAAAAAGTTCCCAACAATTGAAGTAATTCATTGAAATCTAATAAACCAGATGCACAAAGCATAAAAAAGCACCAAATTTAGGGAAAACCTGCATTGTCACCTTCATTGTCATTTTGAACAGCATCCTTTGAAACTACGTGAAGCTTAATCAAAATCATGTCAACCTGAAATTGCCCACATAATAACCATAAATATTAACACATAAACATAAGTAAACAACTAATTTCCACAGAGACATGTCTACTGCTCACCCCTTGAAACCACTGACATTTAATATCTACAATGTCATTGATTTCCCATTCAAAGTTAAAGGTTTCCTTGCTCCCATATCCCACGGCTCTGATATAACTTTCGGAAAAGGTTACCAGTGATTCTGTACAATAGGTATCCTGATATATAAAATAATCAGGTCGAAGCATAACTGCCATGTTTCCTTGATCCTGCCAATTGCATAAAAAGATACATGTTCAGAAACCAAAAGAAAATTTCAAAACATGTTATAGTCAGTTAGAACAACATAAAATAGGATAATAAATATCGGGTGAATGGGTGTACACATATCTGATATGGACTGGAGAACTGTCGAGGATCAAATACAGACCAGTTAGGTTTGGTCCAAACAGTCATTAACAATTTTAGTTCCCATCCAAACCCAAACCGAACAATACTTATGATAACTTTTTGCCTAAAACGTGTATTTTATTATTTATGTTTAGCATTTGATATGATATTCAGTACAGACAGAAAAGGTCTTTGATCCAAACTGTTAAGGAGATTACATCCTAAATTGGATCTTGGAGGGATGATCACCCCTAGCTGAAGATAATCATAATCTAGAAGATAAGCTTTAACCTCATTGGTGAGTATTTCTAGCCCATAAACTATCCATTCAGTACATGGCCACTTCAATAACTAAACATATACAGTCTCTGTTCGATTACCACTCTTTATGATACCCAGAAGAATAAATTATTACCATTTCCATATCGCCAAAGCAATGATCTGATGCCCAGCCATTTAGAGAAACTGAAATTAAGCAGCAACACATGGTGAGAACTACTGGGAATGGTCAAGGTACACCACATATGTCCAAGGAAATTACAAGCATCATTGAGATCCTGCAAATGATAAATAAAAAATCATACCCCCATCCAATGCCATATCAGAAGGACTAGATGTAGTACTTTCACTAACACATTCATCAGCATCTACAAACACGTCAAGTGGCTCAACCTGCCCAAACGAATATAGATAAATAAACATGAAAATATGTTTCTGAAATAGAATACATGTTAGTACAAAGGTGGAAGTTACTGTACCCTGAGAGGGGAATCCGAGTGGGAATTTATTAGGTGTTTCATCGGTGAAGGTGATAGAAGGCTTAAAACTCTTGTCTCCGATTTAGCAAAGAGACTCAAGGATTCTTGATTATCTAATTTGACCCCTAGTTGTCCGTGACTAGAAGAATTGAATAGTGGAGCAGCATCCAACCTTGGATTTTCTTCATTTTTTGCAAAGTCATCTCCAGTTGTACACTCAGGGGTACTTGAAACAGCGTTGTCAAGCTTTTTGTCATGGTTGACTGAATCCACATCAGCACAGTGTGTATTTCTAACTATATCTCTCTTAACACTGGTTTCTTGGGATACTGGAAAAAAAAATATACAAACAAAATTTAACAAAAAATGCAGAAGCAAGTCATTGATAATTTATCCCTTAAATGCATGGAAGCCACCATGCACATGTAAAGTGTAAGCAATGTAAGCATAACACAAAAATGAAATAAAAAAGGGAGTCAGAATACTGGGATATTTAAACAAGAGAAATAAGATTAAAATGCCATAAAACACTACAAAATTACTAGTTCCAAGATCATAGAGTTCTATATGGTTAAATATTTATCATCGACGGGAAACAAAGGATAATGGACACGCATAAGAGGCTATAAGTTCATAACTTATGGCATGCATTTCCACCGGATGAGTGAATAATTTCTTCATTTCAGCATCATATCTGACGCAAATTAGCCCACGACTACTTAAACAAAACCACAAGTCAGCTTGTGATTTCAACTATATCTCTTATATACAAAAGGGTAAACTTCAAAGGGGGTTTTTCCCCATTTGGTGCAATAAGATAACACTTATCTCAAACCTCAAACCCCTCCAACTATTACCCGCATTAAGGTCGGCTAGACAATCAGTAGCAATAGCCCCTCTTGAATTTCAATAACTATTTCCCAAATACTGAATCACAACGATGTTAAATTACTGATTTATATCATAATCACACCTTAATGCATATTACCCGTACACGAACAAAAAATGAACCCACACATTTCAATTTTCATGCACACAGCTACTTAAAAATTCAATCTAAGGTCTGAAACAACCTGTTTGGCTTAATTATCATATTTATCAGAAAAAATACAGAACACACAACTCATCATATCAAAACCGATACAATTAAGCTTCTAACTATGCTTCTAATCTCTGACTGATCAAAAATGAGCTGTAAACTTTCCATTTCGCATCTAAAACTGAAAATTGACTTCAATTTATCATCTTACAAAGCTAGAACAACAAATCATGGAGAGCGAGAACAATTGAGGCACCGAAAACTCACCGCATTCGAGAAATTTGTACTTCAGGAGAGCATTATCTTTGGAATTAGGGTTTTTGAACTTCTCCAGGAACTTCCCCGCTGCCACATCGGGAAGCTCGTCTTCTTCGCTGAAATCGAAGACTCCGAGACCTGAGCTCTTCATGGAGAGGGATCGGGTGACTCGGTGGCGGAACTCGGTGGAATCGGTGGAGACTCAGTGAGCGAGCACGGGCCGGAGAGGGTCGACGAGAGAAGTCGGAGATGGAAATGCGTTCAAAAAAATATTATTGTTACTCCGTTTTACTAATAAATAAAATAAAATAAAGACCACTCTAAAAGGGGAGAGTGCAGACACGCGCCGTGATGCGTGGGAATTGGCTCTCTCAGGAAATTATGAACTTTTTCTTTTGAGTGTTTTTTTTTTAATATCAATCGAAAAATGAGAGAACAGAAAATAGAGACCCGATGATCTTGTTTAACAAACCATACAGCAGAGAATCGATGATATTTCGATTTGTAAACAAATGATACGTAAACTGAAAAGATAAAATTCAAACTACGGAGAATCGCTTAAGATGGTGTCTAAACGCTACTTGATCCCATAAAATGATTCTTTTTACAGTGAGAAGTACGATTGAATAGGAACTCGACAGTAAATAAGGGACAGGGACGGAACCAGGTACATGTTAGGGTGTTCCGTGGAACACCCTAATATATGAGAAGTTGGTGTAGTGGTAAGAGGCTCTTGGTTATTTTCAAAGGGAACCTGAGTTTGACTCACCGTGGGAACACTTTAAATTTTATTTTTTGCTTTGACCTTGGCTATCCCTGAATTTTTTTTTTTCTGGTTCCGCCCCTGGTAGGCGAGTGTTTGCTCGATTCAGAGGCTCCTCCCTTCCTAATGCCCTGAATCTGCTCACTCATTGGCCCTGGCAAAGTCGCATAGCAGACCTCGCCTGAGTTGTTTGTTTTTTCCGACTATATCGCGGGTTGTGTAACCGCTCGACACGTGGGAGAATAACACGAAGAAGGCGAGCACCACCGCAACAGGAAGTCGCAGATAGTCGTTGATGCACCATCCTTCCAAGATAGCAACATTGGGGTGTGGGTATGCAGAAAAGAACAATACCAAGATTGTAGAGATGAAGAGACTCACGAGCAATCTCTTAGTGATAGGAGGCTTGCACGGTGGTTGTTTCATGACAGGTGTTAGGGGCGGCTAGGGTTGAGAGTTCTCAACCCTAGCGGAGATAATTTTTAGTACTAAATTTTCCTCTTTGCATTGCACGTGTTATATACTTTGAACCGCTATGCGTACTGTTCCGCAGTTTCGAACTTTTATGAATGCCCTTTTGCGTAGTTATTTTTTATTTTTTTCGTTAAGAAAAAATTAGCCGCTAGTAGATTTATAAACGGAAAATAATTGATCGATACTATTTCCCGAATAAATATAATTTACTAATCGTGTGCAATAATAAATCAAGGTCACATATTTATTTTGCAAACTATGTTACTTGTTACAGTTTAGAGCTCGAATTCAACATCTGGTTCAAAAGTTCCACTGCTTTGAACTCAAAGAAAATTGCAGTGGGCCATAAGAAATGGGCCGCAGATGCGGAGTTTAATTAAATGGGCTTATCCACTAGGCCCACTCATGGACCGTTCTTAATGCAGATGGACTCATTTTCGTCGAATCCAACCAACAACAGCGGGTCGTTATGATACGCATAGATGAGTTGGGCTGGCTTACGGTTATGGCCCAGGTAGGCTATCGACATTCGACACGGCTCGGACGGGACAGGCTTGGCCTCGGGCGCGGACTGGATGGGCTCACGGTCACGGGCGACAAGGACGGAGCCAGCTTTTTCAGTGTGGGGTGGCAATGTATTTTTTCAATGATAATACGTGACGTGAAAAAAAAATTGACGGGACATAACTACGAAATTAGAATTAAGGGATATTTTTGAAAAATAAGTTATAAATTTTCAGAAAAAAATGAGGGGGTACCTAGGGCCCATGTGGCTTTGCCACCGACTGGTGGGTTGTACTTCGGTCTCGACCTGGACTGGCTCTCGGTATCAGTCCAGCCATGATCGGACTGGACTGTCGGTCATGGATGGGCTGACTCTCGGTTGGGACTTTTGTGGATTCGGTCGTTGATGGACCTGGCCTCGAATATATATACAAGACATCCGATCATGTTTCTTGCAAATTACTCGAAGTCCGAGCAAAACATAAGCCTTCAGAATCAGGGGGCCTGGAAATTATGGAGGAACCGTATTAATATTACACATAATAATTTGTTTGTCCAGAAGGGTCAGGTTTCCAATTTCCCCATGACGTCCTATACATGAATGTATCTCCAATTAGTCAATAAGAGGAAATCCGCCTCGAGTATGTGAAATGTTCAACGAACGGATAGCCCACAAGATTACAGAGGAGTCTTGTTACGAGTTTGTTCATTCGTGGTCATGTAGCGTAATGTTACTGCTACCCGATGCACTTCGTGTAAACATCTCTACATGAATGTTTCTTAATATTGTAAGTAAATAAGTTTTTAAGATAGGATTGGCCACCTATACGAGTTTATAAATTTCGAATCATAGATGAACATATATTTTAATTATCTTAACAACGTGGATCGAGAGTTGTTGAATTAAATATGGACTTATAAATCACTTAATATATTGATAAATTTGAAAAATATTTGAGCGAGTTTAATTTAGATAATTAATTAAATATGATTACATTGATATTGATATCACAACTCCATTGTCGTCCAGCGGTTAGGATATCTGGCTTTCACCCAGGAGACCCGGGTTCGATTCCCGGCAATGGAATTTTTTAAATATATTTACATTATATTCATGTAAATATATGTATATTATGGAGGCTAGTTAGTAAAATATTCATAATAAATAGAGGGAAAACAATATTCAATCCCCCTCGACTATCTTTATTTTTTTAGAAACACCGTCATCTTTTGTTATTAACACAAGTCCCTGATACCGTTAATTTATTCGAAAAACACGCTACCGATCAGGCGAGGCTTACTTGAAAATAGAAACACACTCACATTTCATATATTCCGGTAGTGATTTTGAACGAAACTAACGGTATATCTGTGGTTTGTGTTTATTATAATTTATAACAATGAGTAACACGATTCGCTATCATTATAAAATCCACTGAAAACATGGGTTTTAATCAAAAGCCCTCGTTTAAGACCAAAATAATCCAACTTACGATGTGTAATTGATAAACAAAAGTTAACACGAGTGTGTTAACCAAATTACTCTCGATGACAAAATCGAGAACTCTTAATTCATAGGGCTGTGTTTTTAAAAATCAAACGAAACCATCGAGGATAAGATAACGAACGGTACAAAACCAACATTTTTTTGTTTCCATCATCAGAATTGAGATACATCACACAAATATCTGGACACATAGCTTCTCGTACGAGAGATTGAAGATGGCGTGACGTCATCACTCTTTGAAAGTGTGACGTCATCACTTGATAGCCATAATTGCCCTTATTGTCCCTTCGTTATCACCCTCTTTCTCGGTTTAACTTCCTTTGTCTCGTTGCTTTAATGTTGTGTCATATTTTCGACGAGGTTGAGACCTATTTCAATAAGATATTTTTGGGAGAAAATAACTCAAATTTAATGTATCATTTTAGAAGGATGGGAGAAATTAATTTCTAAAAATATATATAACGATTTTGGATTTGAGAAATTGAACTGATATCTTTTTCCATCCTAAATGTAAAATGAATAAATACATTGGCGGAGCCAACTTTTCAATGTGAAACGTGACGTTAAGAATATTTGTGGGGGTATAATGACAAAATATTAAAAAGGCACTTTTAAAAAGTTTCAAAATTAAGTAACAATTTTTTTAAATGGATATTTTTACAAAGTTTCAAAAATTAAGTTTAACAAACCGTATAGCAGAGAATCGAGGACACTCCGGTTTGTAAACAAACGACACATAAACTGAAAAGATAAAATCAAATTATGAAAAAATGCTCAAAGTGGTGTCTAAACACTGCTTGATCTCATATAGATGACTTTTTTCGATGTGAGGAGTACGATAGAATAGGAACTCAACAATAAGTAGGGGAGTGTTTACTCGATTTAGAGTCCCCTCCCTTCCTAAGGCCCTGAACCCTTGCTCACTCATTGGGCCTGGCAATGTTGCATAGTGGATCTCGCCTGAGTCGTTTGATTTTTTTCGACTGTGTCGTCCGTCGTGTACCCGCTCGAGATGTGGGAGGCTAACACGGAGAAGACGAGCACCACCGCAACAGAAAGTCGTGGATCATCACCGATGCACCATCCTCTCGATACATCAACGCTGGGGGGGGATGCCCATAG
>JAYMSV010001149.1:0-13732 GCA_036897745.1 Erodium moschatum | reverse complement strand
CGGGACTGGACCCGGTCACACCAAGACCCTTGCATACCTCCCAAGTGAGACTGGTGAAGTGGGGAGAACTCAAACCTCGCCCCTTGGTCCGCCACAAATAGGGCTCCCCTTGCACCAAAAGAAAAAGGGCGTTGGACAACATCCCAACCACGATTGAGGTGGATGGTCCTAAAGGGCATGGCACGAGGTCTGCAAAGCAGCCTCGCCAGCTCCAATAAGTCCCCCGGGGACTCTCGAGGAGGATCCACACCCTGGTCAACTGGGATCTCACATTATTCGATCCCCTACCTCCTCCTTATCCTTAAGAACTCCTCGACTACTTGACACTCTTCATCCAATGGGGTCTCCTCCGAGGGACTAACGAGCATCTGAGGCACCACATGTCCACCCGAGTGGAGTTGAGAGAAGTGTTAACAATGTTTCACCAATAAATAGACCTTTGTCGTTACCTGGATTATCCGAGATCTTAGCTATAAGAATAGCGTTATGGCATGTCCAGAATCATGCCTTATCCTTATTTTTTTCCATAATGAAGTTTCCATGTTTTATGCTAAAAAATGAGCTTTACTTTTTTGTACATGTCCATTTAGGGATGGCAATGGGTGGATTCGGGACGGGGGACCAGACCCCGTCCCCGCTCCGTTTACGCCCGTCGAATCCTCGAATAAAATGCGCATTCTTGAAATCACAAAATTCACAACCATAATTTTAAACAAAATGCATATAAGGGTTGGAGGATGAGATGGGAAACCTTAGAGTTTGGTAAGGGTTGGAGGAGATGTATGAATTATTAGTAATTTAAAAAGGTTTAGAACTAGTAGTGTAGAGTGGGTCGTAGATTGCTTGCCCCGTCCCCAATCAATATCATCATTGGCCACTCCTAATCCGATCGCTTAAAAAATCTCTGCCCCGAACCCGTAACGAACATGACAGGGATGTAGAGTCTCTGTCGAGATCGGGATATTTTTCCATCCCTATATCCATTAGATAACCTATGATTTCTTTTTGTATATTAATAGGCTAACATCACCATCAAAAGGACATTAGTTAAGGTGCATGATTAAGATTCATGGGTGGGATCCAAAAGCTTTTTGGCAAACTTTTAAAAATCTAATCTCTTTCTTTAGAGCATCTACATTGTATAAAAAGCGGGTTCGAATAATTAATTAGTGAACTCCAAACCGAAAAACAAACGATGCGAGTTCGACGAATCACGTTGCACCACGTGTGTGTATATATATATATTAAAAATAACAATGAGATATATTTAGGAATTTGAAAGTTGATTTGTAGATAATACAGTCATTTAGTTTTGCCAATATTCTACTACCATACATACTACATACAAATATGTCATCTTTCACCTTTAGGATCTTTTCAGATCTGCATTGATTCTGAATACTGAATAGTACCACCCCCAACCCTCTCTCTCAAATCTCAATACTGACTACTGAGAGTACCCAGGCTTGATTCATGGAAGAGCGAGCATCACCATCATCCTCAACAAGTCCTGTGCCTGTGGTGCATAAACCAAGTCTCTGCGGAGCAAAGCATGAGATTGTGGAGGAAATGAAGAAGCAACTATGGCTTGCAGTACCACTCATAGCCGTGAGTCTGTTGCAGTACCTGTTACAGGTCATCTCGCTCATGTTTGTCGGCCATCTAGGCGAGCTTCGTCTCTCCGGCGCTTCCATGGCCACCTCCTTCGCTGCAGTCACCGGATTCAGTGTCTTGGTCAGTGCCCTTCTCTTCAATTGCATCATAAAAATTGAAACTTTGTCAAAATCTACATTAACAACTCTAGTGGGTTAGGTCTTTATAGTATTATCTTGCAGAAAAATCAAAACTTTGTCAAAATTAACTTTGGATACAACAGTGTATTAAGTTTTGGGGCCTGAGTTTTATGGTTTTGTCTTGTTAGGTACAGAACAGTCCCAATTCATTTGGTTGTCTCTGAACTATTGGTCCACATGATGTCCATGGATAGAATTTGGATTGGTACTCAACTAAACGCTTAAGCTGATTATTATAATTTTATATTGATCTGTGGGGTCTCTTGAAATGTGCAGCTAGGAATGGGGAGTGCACTGGAGACCCTATGTGGACAAGCATACGGTGCCAGGCAGTACCATATGCTCGGCGTGCACACGCAACGAGCAATGCTCGTGCTCGTAGCCTCGAGCATTCCCCTGGGAACAATCTGGTTCTTCACCAGCAATATCCTCCTTTCGCTTGGCCAAGACCCCGAGATAGCAACTGAGGCAGGGTCTTTCATTCGCCCGATGATCCCTTGCCTTTTCGCCTATGCCATCCTCCAATGCCTGAACAAGTACCTTCAGACCCAGAACAATGTATTTCCCTTGCTGATAGGCTCCGGCTTCACGGCCTTTCTCCACGTTTTCGTTTGTTGGGGCCTCGTGTTCCACTCCGGGCTTGGCAGCAGAGGCGCTGCATTGGCCAACACCATCTCGAATTGGGTCAATGTGCTTCTCTTGGCCGCTTACATAAAGTTGTCCCCTGCTTGCACTGAAACTTGGACTGGCTTTTCCTCAGCAGCCTTGCACGACTTGCTCAGCTTCACGAAGCTCGCCATTTCTTCTGCTGTCATGATTTGGTATGTTCTATCCCTTCAAATTGTGCCTAAACTTGTTCAGCAATCTCATGATTCGGTGAACTTGTTGATGTTAGTTTTGAGTATTGGTCGTTTGAGATGGTTGTTCTCCTATCCGGCCTTCTCCCTAACCCCAAGCTAGAGACTTCAGTTTTGTCCATAAGGTAAGTCATTCTTCTGCTCAGTCAACTAATATGGTATCAGAGCAAGTTTCAGGGTTTGAGACTTCAGTTTTGTCGACAAGGAATGTTAATGTTATGATATATTTCGAAAAATGTACTTGTATCCGTAAAGAATTGATACCATATTAGAGAATCAACTCACCTAAAAGCTCAAGCTGATAATTAAATGTCCTATTGTAATTTTATAATGTAACATTAATATTCCTGTTGCAGCCTCAACACTTGCTGGATAGTGTACATGGTCTCTGTAGGCCTCGGGGGCGCCATAAGGTCAGTTACAAGTAGAAACCTTTTCTAGTTTTGGAAAAGGCAGCATTGACCTTTTTCTGATACAGTACCAGGGTCTCGAACGAACTCGGAGCTGGACACGCACAAGAGGCTCGCCTGGCCTTACGTGTCATGATGGTGATGGCCGTTTCAGTGGGCGCGATGATTGCGACCGCGACAGTATTAGCACGCCATGTTTGGGGGCGGCTTTACAGCAACGAGAAACAAGTTGTAACCTATGTTGCCAGAATGATGCCACTGCTCGCCTTGTCGGACTTCCTGGACGGGTTTCAGTGTGTCCTCTCAGGTCCTTAGTACTAAACAAACATAGTTGTTGTTCCGTTTCCTAGGACTGTGTGTCATATGTTAATGTGTGTAGGGGCTGCCAGGGGATGCGGATGGCAGAACTATTGTGTGGTGATCAACCTTGTAGCTTACTACGTTGTGGGGGTTCCTTGCGCTGTGGTTTTGGCTTTTGTCTTCCATCTCAGAGGAATGGTCAGTGCTCTCTCCCGTTCGTTGCACTGTTTTGTCAGTCTCCGACTGCGTAATGAGCGTGGGTTGTTTCGTGCAGGGGCTATGGATGGGCATAATTTGTGCGCTCTCAGTACAAACCGTCGCGCTTTTGCTTCTAAATGCTTTTACTGATTGGGATCGAGAGGTATGTGCATTTCCTTAAATGGTCGTGGAAATCCTACTTGAGTTGGTCTGACGGTGAAGAGAGCTTTTTTACCTGCTCGAGACAGTTTTTTGTCGGGTTGTTGACTTTCTCTCCTTTGCAGGCAAGGACAGCTGCAAGTAGAGTTGAAAATAGTAGCATGACTCCTGCAGCAGATTAACAAATCACCTAACTACAGAAGAAATCAGTGGTAAATGCGATGTAGCCATAGTTAAGGGCAATGGTAGTTCTTGTAACTTCACTCATATAGTGAAATATAATTCCATTTCAATCCTTCATACTCTTTTTTATTAATTTAGAATAATATGATAAATAACACTCGAAAGAAACTGAACGTACAATCCTCAAACCCGATAGAGGCATTGTTTTGGAACGGAGAGGGGAATCCACCCCGCCCTTATATCCACCCAGTTACCACCCCTAGGTAGATCGACCATCTTGCCAATGATGACCACTAGGGTACATCTGAATATAGCAATGCATGGGTTTGATCGATTCATAAACATGCGACAAGATAAATGCTAACTAACAACCACAGCACTAATCCTGAACCGGTTAAACAAAAACAACAACGATAGTCGAGATAACATACACGTGAAGAACCTCTCCAACAAATATTTTCT
Source organism: Erodium moschatum (assembly GCA_036897745.1). Classification (NCBI taxonomy): domain Eukaryota; kingdom Viridiplantae; phylum Streptophyta; class Magnoliopsida; order Geraniales; family Geraniaceae; genus Erodium; species Erodium moschatum. Next base: position 9,370 of record JAYMSV010001149.1, on the reverse strand, counting down.
GAAATGTTACATAGATTGTGGTGGGAATGCAATAGTATACAAGAAAGTAAAGATGATGTGCGGGATAACTTCTATACACTCTTTGAGAGAACCCCTGCAGCAAATAACAGATTCCTCCGAGAAAACTGCACAACGTAATATTAACATACAGATCAAGAGGAGCTTTACAGGAGATACTAGATAGGTGAGTGTGTAGCAAACATTTGTTTCAAATACCTGGAGAGAGTAAACGGGACTAGACTTGGTTGGCAGAGTTTTCAGCGATCTTAGCCTATTAGTGTTTCCGCTTTTACTGCTAAAACAGTGAAGAAACCAAATCAGTCCCCAACTCAAACAATTTCAATTCTTGCCTCTCTTCTCTACTAACTAATTTACTTACCTATCCTCGCTCCTTGTAGACTTGGTGCTTGTTGTCACATCCCATAATTTAACACTGCAATCAGCTGACCCTGATGCCAGAAGGGACCCTTCACAGCTGCACATCAAATAACTAAGTTAGGTGGGATCAACAACAGTCCCAGCAACTCTCAGAAAGTTAAAGATACACAAACCTGTAAGCAAGTGTCCATACACATGAAGTGTGGCCCATCAGAGGCGTTACACATCGGCCCGTAGAGAGGTCCCACATCATGATCGTCCCATCTTCATCTCCCGAGGCCATATATCGTCCGTCCGGTGACATTGCCAGAGACAATATCATGCTCCTGTGACCAATAAATATCCGCACACATTCCCCACTTTGCACATCCCACAATCTAACTGTTTTGTCGCTTGACCCAGTCGCTATGTAGTTGCAGTTCGAATGCCATTGCACGCACTGATAATAAATCAAAAAAATTATTTCAATTTATATTTCATTTAATGGCCAATTTTGTCATTTTGAATAAAATAAAATTTTCCATCCAGTTTAACAGAATATTCCTGCCCTTCCATCCATTTTAATGAAATTTTCAACCAAAGGGTAGTTGTACGGAACTCCCTAATTTTTTTTAGGTGTGCAAGGAGAGCAAGAAACCACTCACATCAACCTCAGACAAATACCCTGCCATAATTCTTAGAGGTTGTATTCTGTCCATAGACCAAACCCTTGCAGTTCGGTCATGTGAGCAGCTGGCAAAATAATGTCCCACGGGACTAAACTGCAAATGTAAAAGATAAATGCGGGTTAGGGATGAAAAATGGTTAAGCACCAAAGTACAACACTTTTGCAATGGTACAACTTGGTTCATCTATATGCCAATAAGTATCGTTGAAAAGAAACTTGGTTCATCTATATCTCGGATTCATACCTGAACATCCCATACAGGGTAATTATGACCCTTGTAGCAAACAAGATTGGCGTTTAGCTGGGTACTCCATAACCGAACTGCAGAAGAAATGTATACGTTACAAAGAACTTATAGCAAGCTATATTGTTAGATTAATTATAGTATTTAAAATATAGGGTGGCAACGTACTTGTTGAGTCTCCCGATGAAGAAAGAACAAAATCCCCCAAAGGGCTAAAAGTGGTAGAGTAAACCGGCCCCGAGTGGCCCTGAAATAATGTATAAGATCGCTTCCCGCTGTTTGGTAAACACCCATTAGTGCTCTCATTTTCACCTTGCAAAGCAGCTGTACAAGGAAATTAAATGAAAGGAGACTCAACAAAAATGCAAAAGTATTAAGCTAACACAACACTAAATGTGTGAGAATAATTCGGACTTACCACTTCCAGTTTGTTGCCCAAGCTTCGCCATATCCCAAACCTGTGGGTACACAACTTAAAACGTTACAGCCACTAAATAAGATACATAGTTGATAAACATACCAAAAAAAATGGTTTGCAACCTTGACCGATGAGTCTGAGAATCCACCAGCAACCATAGATCCATCATGGGATATTGACGAACAATTTAGACTGCGGCAAATTTGAAAAAGAAAAGAAATTTTGTGAACGTATAGAGGAATAATAACAAACTATAACTAATAAGACGTGTATTTAAAAAAAAAAACGTCAGGTATTTTACCCGTTATATGTGTTTATAAACGTATAAAAGCTAACTGATGGCAGTGCGACACTGCTCAGCTGGACACGGTTGCGCAGGTCTTCGAGTATAGAATGTTCAACCTCTGTTGGTCTGAAGCAATCAACAAAAAACAAATAGCACATATGCATTGTGAGGATCATTATATCAGGGCCATAAGGTACATTTCATGAAGAAAAACACTGAAACAAGGATTAGTAAATACATTACGGGCAAAGTAAGCTCCGGCTTGACTTTTGGTGCTGTGGGCACAGCAACAGCCTCAGGACGGGTAGACTTCCCGGTTGCACTGACAGCCTTGTCCTTTTTTGACTTTTTGACTGAAGCACCTTGCTTTCCACCTTCTGATGACCTTTTCTGAACAGGAAACAATTAATTACGTAAGGATAGTAAAGTAATGACGAAACAACATTTGCATCCAGCACTTAAGGGCATCAATTGATATGGAAAGATATTAAGGTATGGGTAAGGGGGAAACATTCTTGTTCAAGCTATGATGTATTAGCATATAATGTAAACATGGAGTTAACAAAATATTACAAGCATGTCAAGAGCATAGTACTTTATTCTCATCTATGTCCCCCTCCTTGGTTTCTCCATCTCCTTTTTCAGAATCTGAAAGGAGACCACCTGCCTTCTCCAAACGGTCTTCCAAAGAATCTTCAAGCAGCTACAGAGAATTAAAATAAAATTAGCTTCGACTTTCGATTCACAAGTAAAATTCTTCATAAATCAGCATAAGCATGCTAACTAAACCGACAGATATTTCAAAGCAAGAGTAAGTGGTATAACTCTCAAGGTGTGCAGATGATAAAATGGTTTTAGCCATTGGTTCGAACTTGAGACTTTAAACTGGAAACTAATAATAATAGATAAAAAGAACTGGGGACTACTAAAATGAACATATAATTTCATTAAGGTTGTATAACTCCCGGGTTCTAACCTACAAATTCAAACTCTTAAAGGTTTAAATGTTAGACCATGGGCAAAATGAAATTTTGGACTATCCCAGGGTGTTTTGTTCTTCTTCTTACAGCTGTAGTTAAATGGTGAGTAAATAAGTTATAACAGAGTTTCAACAGTTTCTTAGGACTCACCCCCCAATGTATTTCTTTCTCGTTTATCTTGTTCGCTGCATCTTGGTTGCTTACAATAAGTGTCACCACCTCAGAGTCGTCAGAAATAGACATAGGTTGTCCGGGAGAAACTGCCAACAAAATCAAATTAAGTTCAAACTAAAACAAAGAGAGGAAGAGACAGGATTGCATGCCCAATTCCATCATACTTCATTGCCCATATTATGTCAAGCAAATTAAAGACACCACAGACCTTGAAAGTTGATGCGCTCGTTGATAATCCCAAGCACTGTTATTGATTTTATATTATGTAGATATTGCAGCAGGAGCTCGTAGGAGTACTAAAAAAGAAACATATATGATTCATCAGTACCACTATTTGCCACAGAAATATAGTCTGAATGAAACTCTTACAATCTATCTTATCTACAAGGTAATTGGCATGCACCTGCAATAAAATAAGGTGTTCGTATAATACTACTGGTGATATTTAACATGAAAATGCAAACACATGGAACAGTTGAGAATAACTAATTTTACAGTGCATTCAATCATGTAGAAACTGAAACATCCATAAAAATATTGATGACGTCACTAAACTAGAAGTCTGTTTATAAATTGCAAAACACACACTGAATTTCTAAGAAATTAATAATAGGGTTTTAAAATGGCGAACCGGTCAAGTTATTCAAAAGAATAAATGTGAGCACAAACAAATATCAAATCATTTAAGATACGGCAAAGCAAAAAAATACTGAGTGAAGCAGAATCAAAATATTACCTCGCATATCTTTATGCTAACTTTGCCTTGTCTAAGGGAATGAGCAAACTCCATTTCCTGGAAATATGATTGCAGGGTTGTTATAATATTAGTTATCCCGTGTCACAAAGGAAGTAATGAGATGAAAGTATACGATGGCCACTAACCTGTAGATGAGAAGGCGACAAAACTCCTTCCAATTTCTGAAGGTCACGTAAGTGCATCATCTCATGGTCTTCACGGAAACTATTGAAGAAAGTACGAGCTGATGATAATAACCATAATCAAGTTAAGACAAACAGGCAATAACTGTGGCAGAAAATGACACTTTGAAGGGCAAAATATTTTAAGCATACCTTCCTGAATATACCCTTTTGCCACCAGATCCATGAAGCAATGAATAAATACTGGATAAAGCACGCGGAGCAATTCATGCTGCATGGTTCAAATACAAGCTATGTGACTAAAGGAAACAAATTATAAAATGAGTTCTTTTCCACGGAACGTAATTTAATAACTAGTTACCTTGTATAAATCTAGAGAACTGTAAGTCCATGACCTTAACTTGCTATACCCATCATGATATCTTTCAGGACCAAACTCGGAGCTGCAGAACAAACATTCCTTTAGAAAAGGGATCCAATGTAACCACAATGTTGAGGATGACTAATCAGAAAAATTCATTCAGTTTTAGCATTTAATAGTTTCTCCAAACCCAAGCATATGCAATGGTGGATTCCACAGTGATTAAAACCAAAGGAAGGTTCTTGTATTACTAATAACAATTGTCTGTCCCCTAATCCTATATTTCATTTCTTTAACAAAAATTTTCAAAACTTAAATTCAACAAAAGACCATATATTTTAGCGACGGAAGCAGTGTCATCATAAACTTAAATTCCTAATAAGCCACAAAAAAACTGCAAGTTGCAATTTTTACCAAACCAATGTACAGCGGAGCTGCAGGATATATGTATTGCTTTCAACAAGCGGCAACCAAATAACCATAATACTATCCTACAATGCAGAAATTCGTAAATTCTACTTCATTACTTCAATTTGAACGAATAGATCCTCTCCTTTTCCCGCATCTCTGCGAGTTACAACTACAGATGCCCATTACAACATTACGCATGAAACAACATCAACTGGAACCCAATGCAATGCACCATTGGATAACTATGACCCGTTAAAACTCACACTTTGAACTGACATACGAAACCCACAATTACACATTTCCCCACAATATGGCTAACCAACTAAAACCCCAAAGCACTAAGTGCAACCAAAATTCAAATACCTGGAAGTTTCTAACGCCATTAACTACTAATACATACTTATAACTCAAAAATCCATCTTTACACTTTCGTAGCTACGACCACGTTAATTCTTGTTTTCCAATTTCTACCTCATCCGTATCAGTAAACCCTACTTCAAATACACCAAACCAGTCAATTTGGCGACACCCAAAGACTCAATCACCGAGCATCGTTCATAAAGGGAACAAATTTAAACCGGAAACAGTGGGCAAAACACAGTAAAAAACAAAAAAGATCGAGTAATGACGCGAAATAGAAGAAGTAAGAAGAGAAGAGAAAGAAATTTGAGATACGAACTGTATGGGTTGTAGCTGTTGCTGCTGCTGTTGACATTCTTCTTGGAAAGTGAACTCTGTAAGCTTGAAGCCCTTCTTCTTCAGGTACTCTGCTACTTCCTTCTTCCTCTCTTCGTCGTCCATTGCACCACCAATTTTCTCCTCCTCTCTCTCTCTCTCTCTCTGCGTCTAAATTCTGAATCTGAACCCTCTCTCTCTCTCATTTCCTGTTTTCTTGATATTGTTGGGCCTTTTATTGAGTGAGCTTTAGCCCGATTCATTTGGGCCGGTGAAAATAGCTGTGATCGGGCCCGATTCATTTGGGCCAGGGAAAATAATTTTGAGTGGGCTTTATCTTTGATATGGGTTGAGAGAAAGAATCCACGTTAACGGGCTTGAACCGGGAAAGTGAAATAAATGAACTGCGCTGCTGTACTTGTAAAAACTTGCAAATTCCTACAAACCGGATAAGAAAATCACAAGAGTTGGCTTTAGTATTTGTAATTGAAATGGTCAAATACCAAAAATATGCATAACATGTCCATGCATACTGTTTGGTATAAATTTTGTAATATCGAGTGAATACTAATAGTCTTATGTCATCAGTTGTAAAAACCGATTCCGAGCAAAGCAGTTTAGGCAAGTCAAACTCTCGACGGGTCTTTATTAGACAAACGGATTGGATATTTTGTCTTTTATGGGATTAAAAAGTGTAAAATTCATAAGTTCAACTATCATCGAACTTTTAGTTAACCATTTGGTTCAACATTTTATTTTATTTTTGAGTAAAGGGGAATGTATTCATTCAATCAAACCAAACGGTACAACACCAAAAGTCAAGGGATAAAACCTGATGTAAGACAAGATAGTGGCCGAAATCCCCCGTTTGAAACAAACAGGTGATCCGGCACATGTGGCTGAAACATAAACAATTTCTACATAAGACAGTAGAATAGGCTCGACAGCTAGAGATAAAGCAATAACTTGAGGCCAAGATCTATATACCCAATCGGGTAGCCTCATCCCACAGACCATAACACTTCCAGATAGAACCAGACGATGGTTTATACGCCGAAAAGACTCGCCTATTATCTGGTCCAATAATATACTACTGATACCTAATCTTTTTCATAACCTTTTTAACAGACCTACTACTAAACCCCCGTGTCATGCGAACTACAAACAGCCATGATGCGTCGTGCCATGCAAGCTACAACATCTCCATTTCAACACGTATCTGCTGCCAACTCCATTATCACCTCCCATATCATCGTGCACATTATTGGATGAGACAAAGTAAGTTTCCAGGTTCAATGTTTCACCTAATGTGGTACGATGTCAAAGGTTATTGCACATGGATGCTATAACTATTTTTTCCATTTTTTATCTATTCATGATCTTGTTTCTCATCTATTTCTTCGACTCGTGGCATGTTTCAACAACTATTACTTCTAATCAATTTTACTACAATTTTGTAAGACTTGAACTCATGTCTCAAGGAGACTCAAGTTTAGAATTTGTTATAATTCATTAAAGGTAGGCTCAAGTGGAATCAAATATCAGTCTACTTGAGTAACAAGTAACAACAAAGTGGAGCTGTCGCATTTGCTGTCTTGTTTGTGTTGGTCTGAAATCCTAAAATTATTGGCACACCTGTCTTTGTGGATTGCGGAAATCAAATTTCCTACCATTGGTTTGATATCTGAACAGCCCCACTACCCAACTATAATTCGAATTGTCTGATTATGACAGTGTTCGATAATAACATTTTGCAAAATATTCGGAAACAAATAAGTTTGAAATCGCTATGAATTATTATCAAGAGGAAATTCGCTTTGTTTGATAAGAAAAGTACGTAGAAAAGAGTTTTGGGGTTACAATTGGTTCAATTTACAAAATTCTTGTTATTTAAATATTCTACTTATAATGATCGTTCCATGAAGAATATAATGCAATTAATTTACAATTTCCAGGAATGTGATGATCTTCTTAAAAAAATGAAAAAAAAAATGGTAGAAAATTAGTAGAAACCTACGACAAGAGCACCTACACCGTGCGAACCGCACGATGCGGCGACGATTTTGTGGGGTTCCGATTCATTGAATAGTGAACTGGAGTCGTGAGTCGCGACTCGCGATTCACAAACGTGAACCGGATATGCACGATTCACGAGTCACGACGGCCAATCAAACGCCACCCATGGCGTTGGCGTGGAAAAATGGGTTTCAACAACGACTGAATTTTAATTCAGTTGCTGATGAATATTAAACAACGACTGAATTACAAATGAATCTAAACCCGATTTTGTGCAAACAGTTTTCATAATTTACAAATTTATAGTCATTAGGTTGATATTGTTCTAAAACAATTATCTAATGTATTTAATCACAAAAAAAAACATTGATTTGCACTTCAAATCGAGAAAACGAATAAAAACCCAAGCAGCAAAACAATATTAATTATCCATTCAGCAGACAGTAATCTCTAGTGAACCTCGACATAAAAGAAAACTCATGATATGGAAATCAGCAGAATTTCACTCAAAGGTTCCTCTGTACAGATTTCAATTCAATTTAGTGAATCTGAACCCCTATCTAGAAACTCCAACAATATATATGCTTAATAAAATAGAGTGTGGTAATCTCAATAAAAATATTAATTGTTTGAAATATTCTAGGTCCTTTTAATTTTTGTTTAAGAAAGAACATTTATCTACTAAATAAAGTTATTATTTCACTTTAATGATATGATATCTTAATGATATGAATATTAAACAACGACTGAATTACTAATGAATCTAAATCCGATCTAGTGCAAACAGTGTCCATAATTTACAAATTTATAGTCATTAGGTTGATATTGTTCTAAAACAATTATCTAATGCATTTTATCACACAAAAAAATATTGATTTGCACTTCGAATCGAGAAAACAATCAACAAAGCAATATTAATTATCGAGTCAACAGACAATCATCCTTAGTTAAACCTAACATAAAAAACTCATAATGTGAAAATTAGTAGATTTTTACTCAATGGTTCCTGCATAAATTTCAATTCAATTTAATGAATCTGAACCCATATTTAAAAACTCCAACCATATACATGCTTTAATAAAAATATTAATTATTTGAAGTATTCTCTGTCTTTTTTTTTTATTTAAAAAAGAGCATGTATCTACTAAATATAAAATTATTATTTCAGTTTAATGATATGATTCTTAATAATTTAACGTGACGTCATATATGAGACTTCGCGTAAACATACCATAGGTTCAATTAGTTGAGAGCTAACGACAAAACTTTCCTTATCGGTTAAATTACAATACTTTTTTAGAGAAAAAACAAAAACTATAAAGTCAGTTTCGGTAACATCATGACAAGTGTTCATCCGACCGCGATGAAGAGATGAGCAACGTTGGAAGTGGTGTCGTTGTTGTGGGGTCCACAGAGGAATGGGGTTTAATGGGTGGAGCTAAATAATTGGTCATGTGGCCCAGATTCATGGGAAGATAACTTATCTACTTGTTCCTCTGTCCCCACCACTTTGTCGGATTCCGACCAAACCTCATGTTCCCTTCCCTTCTACTTTCTTCTAAACTAAAAATCAGCTATTAAAATGGTTGAAGTCGATTTTGAGTTACAGATTTGGAAGGTTTAATTGATCTTTACCTTTGTTGTGTTTAGAGTTGCATGATCGAAGGAAGACCTATGTTAAGCGTCTAAACATACTGATAAATAAGTAGAAGAATTTTAGTCGTTAAGAATATCAACATGTATTTCATATAATAAAATTAGATATTATTATAATAAGGGTAAATTTCATCCGAGTATCCTAAAGGAAACTTCATTTTCATCTGAGTACCCTGACGAAAGTTTGTGACACATCAGTACCTTGACGAAACTTTATATATCAAC
>JAYMSV010001148.1:0-13733 GCA_036897745.1 Erodium moschatum | reverse complement strand
TACCGCGAGGACTAATTTGCCTAATTTATTAGGTAGGTTTTCCTCGTGTCAGTCATCATCAAGTTGATCCTAGGAAAGTGACTCCATACTTCTTTGGCCACAGGACAATCAGCCCACACATGGACTGTGTGCTCCGGTTCTCCACATGCAGCACAATTAACCTGAACATCAACTCTCTTTTCCTTGAGTTTGCAATTAGTTGGGAGCAAATCTTTGGCTCCTCTCCTAAGGTGATGAGCCACTTTAGGAGGGATGTTGAGTGACCACAAACGTTTCCAAAACAAGTCCACGCTCGAAATCTCCCATCGCCCCTCCTGCACTTGAATTGACTGGTACACCTCCCTAACTGCATACTCTCCATTTCGAGTTCCATTCCAATACCACATGTCTGATTCTTCTGAAGCAGACAGCGGTATGCAAAGGATAGTCGCTGCCGATTCTGGCGAAAAACTCGGTGAATCAAATTTTCATTCCACACCTTCCGGTTCGCCAATATTAACTTGTCCACTGTCCAATACGCTACTCTCTCTGGAACATCCTCCAGCAACCCCGTATCCGAACCAGCCCATGCCATCCCTCCCACTGTCGTGGATGACCCTGTCCCGATCCTTCGTCTAATTCCACTTCGAACTAATGACTGCGCTGCATAGATGCTTCTCCAAATATGGCTTCCCCCATTATTCTCGCCTGCATGTATAAAATCACATAGTGGATAGTATTTTGATTTCAAAATTCTCGCGACTAGGCTTTCGGGTTTCGACATTAGCCTCCATCCCTGTTTTCCCAACAAAGCCAAATTAAAGTCAGTCAAGAATTTAAAATTCAAGCCCCCAATATGCTTATGTGCACATAGTCAGACCACCGACTCCACCTAATCCCTCCTCCATCCGTACCATTCTGCCACCAATATTTATTCATTGCAATTTCAATGTCTTTAATCAACGATTGGGGTATCAAATGCATACTCATAGTATAGGTCGGTAAAGCCTGAATCACGGCTTTGAGTAGAACTTCTTTTCCGGCTTTACTCAGAAACAAATCATCCCAACCCTTCATTTTACCCTGCATATTGTTTTTAATGTACTGGAACGCCCTGTACTTGCTCCTCCCTATAGTTGCCGGCATGCCCAGATACATTCCAACCTCCTCGACCCTTCTCATGCCTAGTAAACCCGAGATTCGCATTCGGATACCCTCTGGCGTGTTTGGGCTAAAAGAGATAGAGGATTTATCGGTGTTCACCTTTTGCCCAGAAGCCTCCTCGTATCTCCTTAATAATGATCTCCAGTTTTGAGCTTCCATCTCCGTTGCTTTCCCAAAAAAGAAACTATCATCAGCGAATAGCAAATGGGAAATAGCCGGAGCCGAACGAACCACTCTAGTACCAATAATAAGTTTCACGCTCTCATAATGATCAACCAACCTGGAAAGGCCTTCTGCACATATAATAAACAGGTAAGGTGATAAGGGATAACCTTGCTTGAGACCCCGACTCGGAATAATCGGTCCAATTCGCCTCCCCTCCGTCATAATCCACAACTTTGGCGACCTCACACATTCCATAATTAGACCAATCCATCTGTCCCCGAACCCCATCCTCCTCATTACTCTTTCAAGGAAATCCCAATCCACCCTGTCATAAGCCTTTCTCATGTCAACTTTTAAAGCCATTTGCCCCACTTTTTCGGACCTTCTATTTCTTTGCGAGTGTAGAACCTCCCCCGAAATGATAACATTATCTGTGATAAGTCTACCCCTCTAAAAAGCACTCTGGTTCTCCGAGATCCCCTTCTGCAATAAACTAGCCATACGCGTAATAATCACTTTTGTGATGATTTTATAAACTACATTGCACAACGCAATTGGCCTAAAATCCCCCATCCCCTTCGGGTATTTAATTTTTGGTATTAAAACGATGTTTGTATCATTTAGATTTAACGGAAGCTTACCCGATACAAACACCTCCTGAATCAGTGGCAGTATTCTCGGCCCTACAGCCTCCCAATATCTTTGGAAGAACCCCGGATTAAAACCATCTGGCCCTGGTTCTTTCAACGGTTTCATATCAAACAAGGCTTTCCACACTTCCTCCATAGTAACAGGGACCATAAGCTTCTCGGCATCTCCTTCTTGAACTGATCTCGGCACCAGATGGCTAACATCATCGGTTCCCTGGTTTTCGCTCTCAAACAGCTTCTCGAAATATCTCTTCATAACGTCTTCTAATCCCTCATGCCAGCCCCTGAATGTACCATTTTCATCTCTGAGCGCCACAATTTTGTTGCGTTTTCTCCTCCTTGACGCTTTCGCGTGAAAGTACCTTGTGTTTCTATCTCCCCCCTTGTACCAATGTAATTTCGAACGTTGCCTCCACATATCATCTTTTTGTGCCAATAGGAGTGTCAGCTTCTTTCTCAACTCATGTACCCGTTCTCCACTCCTGAGATCCCAACATCCCCTCAATCTATCCATTTCACCCCGGCACTCTTTTATTTGTCGGTGTAATGGTTCAGGATTTCTCCCAGCCCATTGTTTCAACAATTCAGCTGTTTTCCCCAACCGGTCCTCTACTGATCCATTCGTGTCATCCTCCCACACTGCTCGGACTACTTGTTCACACCCCGGCTCCCTTGCCCAAGCTTCCTCAAACATGAATCTGTGACCTAGAGGCATAAATTGCTCTTTCTTCCCAACCAAAACAATCAGAGCATGGTCCGATGTTGCCAGACCCCCATGATATAACTCAGTGTCCGGGAATAAACTCATCCATCCATTGTTCACCGCTCCTCTGTCCAGCTGAACCTCCACCCTGTTCGGCTTATTCCTTCCTTTCTCCCATGTAAACCGGTGTCCCTGGATCTCCAAATCTCTCAGCCCACTATCTACCAATGCTTCCTCGAAACCTCGTTGCAGGTTCAATGGATATGGAATCCTTCCTCTCTTATCCGCGTCACTTAAGGTGTTATTAAAATCACCTATTAGAGCCCACGGCATAGTCAATCTCCCATTCAACGTGCGAATCAGGTCCCAGGTCTCCTGTCGTTTGTCACGCCTTGGTTCCCCGTAAAGGCCTGTAACCCGAACTTGCCTATTCTCCCCCACCGTATACACCATATCAATGTGTCTAGGGGAGAAAGTTTGTAATTCCCCATCCTCTTTACACTTCCAAAACATCGCCAAACCCCCACTTCTCCCAATGCAATCGACTGTAAACGCACCTTCCATTTTTAAACTCACCTTAATTCTGTCAATTGTGTCCTTCTTGACTAGTGTCTCTGACAAAAAAAGCACATCGGGTTTCTTACAAGCAACTAGCTCTATTAAGAACTGTTTTGTCCAGGGGTTCCCAAGCCCCCGGCAGTTCCAGGCTAACAAAATCATTGCGCCTGGCGGGATTGCTTAGCAACCCTCGCCAAAACCGTCGTTGACTCTTCCTGTGATTCAGGGACTGCCGTCCCAAGTTCCACCGGCTCATCAACGAGCACCCCTTTCCTCTTCCTCAAAATCGAGTCCAGTTCAAAAGGGTCACCTGAAATTCGGACCCCCTGGCGTAACCTTCTGAATCTTCTACTAGGACCTCTGGATCCCCTGCTTTCTGAACCCAAGGAGATCCCTTCTGAACCCGAAGCTCTCTCCCTTGTTTCAATCTGTTTACATATCTCTTCTCTTTCCGGAACCTCATTCAAATCAACTGAATGTCCCTTCCTCAGGCTCCCGCTACTCGGTGCCACTGAGCTTCTTGTTGGGCTCACCCTCTGACTTGTCTCTTTCTAAAGACCTTTCCCATCAGCAGCCAAAGCCTTCTTTCTCCAAAATTCGTCCGGGTCAAACATAATGTCTGTGTTGCTCGTCCTTCTCCAGTTACGTATATCATCGTCCTCTCCCGTCCTCCATCGACCACTCCCCTGTTCCACCGAGTTGTGTGAGAGACTTACACTCGGTGTGTTCTCCTTGTCACCACTACCAACCGTACCAGACGGGGTCTTTCTCTGGCGCAAAACCACCACATTCATATCCTTCTCCCTCCAACTCCCACTATTCACACTATCCCCTGAGCACTCCAATGCTTTCAATCTTTGACCAGGGACAGACTGGGAACCCTCACTATACTCTTGCTCTTTACCTTTATCCGGCACAAAAGATCCTCTTCTTCTACCCAGTGGAGCCTTGAGGAAGACCCCATAGGGCATCTTCCCCTCTGAACACTCCGGACCTTCAAATTCACAGTCCTTGAATGTGTGGCTCAGTCTGCCACATTTGAAGCAAAAATCGGGAAGCCTTTCGTATTGAAAATGAGCCCAAACGTGCCCCATATTGTTACCCAAGAATACCTTAACTCTGCGCCTTAATGGTTTCCGAACATCCCATAGAACTCTTATCTTAATGCTTCCATTCCAGGCTCTCCCTTCAGCTGAACACTCAACAGTCTCCACCTTACCAATTTTATTGCCTATGTATTCCCCCACTCGTTTCGTCATGGCCTTAAAAGGGAGATTCGTAGCATGAACCCACAGCGAGGTTTCTGTGAACTCTAGAGCCTTAGGTACAACCTCATGATCAAACTCTTTCAACAAAAGCAAAGATTTGCTATAGCTCCAGGGTTCCATATTCAGGATCTTCTTCTTAGATATGGCAGAGGGGAAAAAAACCCAAAAATGTCAGGCGCTAATACCTCAATCTGCAGACCCTTCACCCCCCACGATTTCTTCATTATGTCAATAAAAATAGTCGGATTTGGTCCTCTATCTGCCATTACTTTCTTAGTGGTTGGATCCAAGATACATTTTGAAGGAGGGTCAACGCGCAATTTCAATGTTATAAAATGATTGATTAGTTTATCAAATCTGAAGTTAGTAAACATATATATTTTAAGTTTCTTAATCTCTTATGCTCGTTAGTGGAACATCTCACAGCTAGACTTGTCGTAAAACAATTTTTCATGACGCTGGATTATTTATTTGGATCAAGTATCTACGTGTGTTTATGTTTGTTTGAGCTTAGGACATTTTCGGAACGGTATAGCTAATAACCAAAATAGCGTGTATTTATATTTTTTGATCGGCGAAGTTTTATAGGACCGAGCGCAGGTGGCGTCGACGTGAATCGGCGGAAAATGTAGTAGTAGTACCCGGTCCAATGCGACCGTGGGTGGCTGTGTGCCACGAACTACTGCAAGAATGTACGGAACGCATTTGGCGTCTCGAGCATGTGATGCAGCGGAGAAATCGTCGAATCGAGCCCCGGGTACTAAAACGACTTGAAGTACCTGAATGGGTATACCGTGGTATGGATGGCCCTCTACCTGTACAGGAGCCTCCGTGGTTTAGGAGATTTGTTGACTGGATGAAAGAGACTAGAGATCTCGTGGAGACTATTCTCGATTCTTTGCTCACCAAAGAGAGATGAGAGTACATTGATGAGATTCTCCTACTTTACGTAAGGAATATGTTCTTTCCGACGTCGATTAGATTGAAGTTACATGACTACTTTATGTTGTTTCCAATGTAATAATGGAACTCACCAACTCATCATCAACCAAATGTAATAATGGAACTCACCAACTCATATTCATGGAACGCCTATAAAATTGGTCCAATCTCCACTTCCCTCTTCACTCACTTCCCTCTTCACTCACTTCATCCGAATTCAAATTCACAAAAATGAACATGAACAGGGATGATTGGCTGCTCAAGTTACAAAAAATGAAGACCCACCTTCTGAGGCTCCAAGTGAAGGCGATTAAACTCAAGGAGGAGATTACTGCGGCCGATAAGAGAGGATGGACACCCGAGGAAGAGCACGAAGCAGCTTCAATCCTCGACCAGATTCGTGAATTTGAAGAATTCATAGTGGGATTCACATTTTGGGATTGTCTGTAACTCTTATGTAATGTGAAACATGTGTTTGTTATTTCTGGTACGGGTATTGAGTTCAAATTCAAGCATATTTTGCCGCCCGTATGGCGCCGGATGAACCAAATTTAGGGTTTATCGCCCGTATGGCGCCGGATGACACCAAATTTAGGGTTTATCGCCCGTACGGGCTATATAAGCCGCCGTATGGCGCCGGATGACACCAAATTTAGGGTTTATCGCCCGTACGGGTAACAGAGAGCATGTAGTGCATGTAGTACTCTAATTGGGCCCGTCGGTTTGGGCCTGTGGCCCATGTAGTACTCTAATTGGGCCCGTCGGTTTGGGCCTGTGGCCCATGTAGTACGCTATTTGGGCCCATACGGTGATTATTCCCATGTTACCCGTATGGGACCATACGGCGCCATACGGGAGACAGAGAGCACATCATTTCATTAACTCACCCATACGGGTACAAGACCGCCCGTACGGCGAGATACCTCCCTACTTAACATCATCCATACATTCAAAACAAACAACACAACACTTGAAATTCAAATACACAGACATAGTGTTGTCCTGAATCACACAAATAGTAGCATAATGAAATACACACAAATGAGTTACACTGTGGATGCAGAAGCACGCGAAGGACATGTTCGTTTGTTGTGACCAACGGTCGCACAATTTCCACATTTTCTGGGACGCTTTGGAGCTGCTTGAGTCGCTCTAGGATCCTCACCTCTTGAAGGAATTCTTCTTTCAGTTAGTCTACCGCGTTTCGGTAAATATATTGGAGGGAGAACATACCTACGACCTTCACCATCAACATCATTCAAATTCCATTCTGATTCTCGTGACACCGGGTAAACGGTGCCAGAATAAGCTTCAGCCCATTTTTCTACCGTGTAATAGGGCGAGCACAAGTCGTAAAGATCTATCCCGGCATCCTCACAACACGCTAAGGCATGAGCACAAGGAATTCTATCGATGTCAAACATCCGGCAAGTGCAATGCTTCATCCCCAAATTCACAAAAACGTCATTGTATGCACAACTAACCTGATACTCGCCGAGTAAGTTCAGTGGTGTGATTTGCATATCCTTCACTTCAAGATTACTTGCTGAAATGATATTTTCTACCTTTGGAGTTACTTTTTGGGAGGCCGGTAATTTGCTCATAAGAGCTAAACGCAGCATGAACCATTTAGTAACTGTTTTCTGCATGGTGCTCAACACCTCTACAATAGGCCACTCTCTCTCTTCTAGTATTACATTGTTGATAGACTCGCAACCGTTTGTTGTCATGATATTGTACCGCTCAGCTAAGAAGTGAGATCTCGCCCATTGGCGAGGTTCTATGTTCGTTGTCTCAAGATATTCCGCCGCCTTGGGGTACACTTCTCTCAACTGGTCGAACTTACGATTGAACCTCTCCATTGTGTACGCATCAGCAACTTTTTGGAATAACTGCCCTAATATGTCTTTAGGCTTACCCTCATGTTTCTCTTTCACATTTTGGGTCAGATGCCACCTGCAATGGCCATGTTGGGCTTTTGGGTACACGGTCGACACTGCATTGATGATACTTGGAGCTCTATCAGAAAGGATAACCAAGTCCTCCTCGTCCGGGATCTCAGGACTCAACTTTTCGAAGAACCATCTCCATGAAGCGTTGTTCTCGGAGTCAACCACAGCCCAAGCAACAGGATATTGGTGATAATTACCATCTTGCCCTGTTGCAATCAGCATTACCCCTTTATACTTTGTTTTCAACCACGTACCATCTACTGCGATCACTTTTCTCAAGGCAAAGTTAAATCCCTCAATGCATGGTCGATATGCTACGAAAACATATTTAAATCTACTATCCTCATCCACCTCCAAATGAGTTACTACGCCTGGATTCATCTTCCGAACCTGGTGCAAATAAACAGGGAGTAATCCATAACTTAAATCAGGGTCCCCTACAACTTTAATCATCGCCAGTACCCTTGCCTTCCAACATTGCCAGTACTTATAAGAGCCCAATTGTCTACCCATCAAACTGGATTGAATACCACGTGGTTTGGGCATGTTTTTCCCTTCCCTATGTTCTTTAGCAAACATACAAGCAATCTCTTCCGTACTCATTTTCCCTCTTTGAGAGATCCGTTCACTGGCCAAACAAGTATGTAAAGGCCGATAGGTTCTAATGGAGAAACTACCTTGCGATCCCCGATCTTCTGCTGCACGCACTCTCCATCCACAAGTGGCACCTTTACATTTTGCAATGTATAACTTCTTGTTAGATCTCTCTCGACGTATCCCAAAATCATGTTTAATTGAAATCTCTGTCAGATACGTCTTCACTGCTTTCTTGTTCGGAAACTCTTTACCAACTACTAAATCTGACCCAACCGTGAAACCGATACTGGTTTGTTCTGGATCCACCGTATCTACCGGAAACTGCTGGTTTCCAGCAACATACACCACCATTTCACAGTTCTCTTCGATATTATCCAAGCTTACCGGTGGTGGCAAAGGAGATGTTACCCGTGGTGGCGAAGGAGATGATCCTTGTGCTTCCGAAGTAGATTCTCTCTGTCGACGCCGAATAACTAGGTTTTCACCATCATCTGCATTACCTACACGACTGCAAATACCAACTTCATCAAAATAACTGTCATGCCCATAATTGTCATGTTCATCATACTCAACTACAATAGGTTCCGGTACAACTACCACCGTATCTTCGGTGAACCTCTGTTCAACTTCCATTGTTTCAGCTTCGCCACCTATGATATCTTTCTTGATCAGCTCTACACGTAAGATGGTTCTGGAAACTATATTTCTGTTCTCCATTACAAAACCCCGAAGAGTCATATCATCTATGATCTTATCTGGCGGGATAACTCCTACAAAATTGGGCATACAAGCTACGAAACTAAGTTTTAGTTCTGTCTCACTTTCGTTCACCCCAATTCTAGAATACAAGAGCTCCTTCAATGTCTTCAATGTTGTATTATCATCAAGAATAAGACTTATAGAATCCTCGTTTGTTGATATCCAATTATACTTCCCATCCTCTAGCTTATATTCCCCACCGTACGTAGCACGGATGAAAACTTCACCCCCCATACCTGTAACCAAATTACTCGACATTAACCAAATTACTCGACATTAACATTAACAATCCTCGTTAACAAAATTTCAAAATTCCAAAATTTGAAAATAACACTCCCCGTACGGGTCACTTATCTCCCGTACGGACTCACCCGTACGGGTCACTTTTCTTCCGTACGGGCGGCCCGTACGGGTGCCATCTTCAACCAAGCTCGCCCATACGGCTACTGGTTCAGCATTTCAGAAAATCCCAAATCCTCCAAAATATGCAAATAAGCGACCTCATTCGCAAATCATTTGTTTAATTCACTAAGTTTATACATTTTATACCACTAAAGGGTCTAAATAACGTTTTCCCCATCAACAATTCGAAGTTGAACTCAATTGAAAATCACAATTTCGAAGAGGATGAAGTGCACTAACTTACTTGGAGGTTTGCTTGAATGGAATACACGAAGAGGTTGAATACACGGTGGTGGACGGCGCTCGGAAGGTGGTGGACGGTGGTGGACGGCGGCCGGGAAGGTGGTGGACGGAGGAGGTGCAAAATTTTCGGGTGTGGAGGGGTGGAGGTCGGGCGGTGGGTGGCTGGAAATTAGGGTTCCAACATTTGGGGGTGTTTTTTAAAAAACACAAAAGGGTATAATGGGCAATAAGAAACTTTCATTAACATGGAGGCTCTTTTGCAAATTTCAATCTTCTTGAGAGTTTTTTACAAATAAGACAATGTCACAAGGCCCTTTTAAAAATTCTCCCATATATTCTCCAAATCTCTGTTCAGTTTCGACAAATTCGTTAGATCCTCTTCGTCTTTCACCTTGCGTCCGATCCTGATGCGAGGGAGTCTGCAATTCAATTTCTCGATTCTGTTCTCCGGTTCAAAGATGGTGGGGTGCGCCGGGAAGGGAACTGGAAGGAGGTACGTCAGTCCGGCAGCTAGGCGTTCTCCGTGGTCGACAACCACATCTCCCGATCCGTCCCTCCTCAGCCTTCCAATTTCTCATTCCCCGAAACTCTAACATTAGGTAAGCTTTCAATTCCTTGCCCACCCGTATTACCCCATTCTTTCGATTTCTGTTTTTCATTATTTTTGTATTCGTGAACTAGAGAATTATGGTAATTTTTGTTGCAGTACAAACACGGTGTCCCTTGAAATTCCTGTCAGGGTACGATAAAGAATAGTTTATAATGAGGGTAATTACATGTTGCAATCTTATACTTAGGCGAAAATCATATTGCAACCTTCAATTTAAAAACACATTGTATAACAATCATTTTGTTGCAACAATGGTAGTTATTTAAAATGGGGTATGCATGTGCACTGTATATGGATCCTAATTACTCACAGTGTCTCTGTTGGGTGCAGTACACAGTGTCTTATACACCGAAGCTAAGATAAGAAAACAATCCACAAGATGCCATTCTCCATACTTGGGACAGGGCTGCCTATATGCACGAAAAAAAATATGTTGTTAAGGAAAATTATTGATAACCTATCTTATGAAATTCCTTGCACTATTGTCAAGATTACAGTCTATGCATTTGGGATACTGGCTAGCCCTGAAGCAGGAATACTTGCACTTCTCTTAGGAGGAACTTTTACATTGCATTGTAGGAACTTTTACCCATTATTCTAAAAATAGTTCTTCCAAGCTGATTATATCCGTTGAAATGATGAATGTTTTTAAAAAACGATTTGTCTATCAAACTAGACTTGCTTTCAAATCTAGGAATGAAGTAGCTGCACCTTGAATTTTTGACATATTTTTGAACTGTTGTGATATAAAATTCAGTAAAAAAAGGAGTATACTAAGCTTGTCTTTATTGGAGCATGTCAATAAAGTTGTGGCAAAGTATAAAGATGTTTTTTTTATCTGAATAGCCACACTACGTCTTTGTTATGTATCTGCTGTATTTGTGATGTAGGACATAGTGTTGCCAAGCTTTTATTCATTTTCTATCATGCTAATACTTGCTGTCATGACTTTCTTCGCTGAGGTATACATATTCTCAACTATGAAATGACCTTATTTATATTTCGTTGTTCTTTTCTCTTCACACATTTTCACAATGTTCTAATTCAAAAGGTTGAGTTTTGCTCTATAAGACATTCAATTTTTTGAATGAAGCCATTGAAAAACTAAGAAGCATTAGGATCCATATATAATACCCATCCCCATTTTAGTTAGGATCCATACACATATCTATTTTTTTTGTGTAGTTGCAACCATTTTTCTACACTAACAACCATTTTTCTGATTATTGTAAGGTGCGGTTCACGACACTAAGGTATTGGAATGTTTTCTCATATTTTAAGTCTAAGGGATATATCATACTAAAATTAATGATTGTCTTCTCATATCAGTTAGAAAGGGTAGTACACTGAAATTTCATTCTTCTGTTGTTCTCTCTTTTAACTGGTTGGAGCACCGCATGCTACAAATGTAAGTTAGCAGCGCCTCTTTAACTTCTCCATGTTATTATGATTTATGCAAGTAACCCAATAATAGGGGTTCTGAATAATTTCATCGAACTAATCATCCAAATTATCATTATATCATAAGCCCCCGATTATTTCCTCTCAACTCATCTACCTGGTAAAAAGGCTATATAATTAAGTAAAAAGCTGGTTTCATTTTTTTGTAGGCAAGTGTTTTCGAATTGGATAAATACTGAAATTACAATATGTAAAGCTGGTTTTAGGAAACAATTTTTGGTTAGTTTCTAATTCAACATTTTGTTGTTAGGTACAAATCTTAGTTTGCACCCAACCAGATCATTTTGTGTGTTGGGCAAAAAAAAATACTAATTTCTTAGGCTGAAGAAGAGTAGTACGATGAAAATGTGTTATAGTTGTAGCCAAAATTGTCATTTTGCTTTATGAGAATAATACAGTCATTATACTCTGCAGTATTTCAGATGATACCGTTTTAATTGATGAGAGTAGTTTATGCTCACCTTCGAGTGGTCTATCCGTTGTAGATATTGATCCATAAATATGTGTGGTGATCAATATTTGATAAGTTTTCGATAGTTTGATTTATTTAAATAAAGAAAGTCGGGATAATACGAGTTCCAATCAGGTGAAAAGCAAAGGTTTGAATGAAAACCGTTTCCTTTTCCGAGCACTGAAACGGCATGATTGCAACTTATGACGTGTGCTACCAGACGCGTAACCACCGCCTTCTCCAATGCACGGCCAACGAGGGCTCAATGGGCTTCGGCCTTCTACGCTTCAATCTGACAGCTGAGTTCGGCCCATGGTCATTCCACTTTTGGGTCTGCCGTCATGAGACCCAACAAACCAGAATTCTACATACCAAAGCAATTTCACTTTCCTACCCTTTAAAACATGTTCTTTGCATACATTGTTTACCTGTGCCATTTTTTCCCCATTCACATGTCATGTCTTTTTACTCCATGCCGACACCCCTTACTTCTTATTGATGATGATCGCTATCCGACGTAACATTGTTATTCATCGTTTCCGTGTTTGTCTTTGTATGTACATTATGGCCTCTGCATGAATAACCATTGCATTTATGTCTGATATTCAACATAGCCTCCGTTTTCAACCCACACAATTGAACTGTACGACTACAACATCTTGATATGTTAAGTAATTGCCCACGACAAGCGCCGTGCATCACGCGGCGCCCCCACCTAGTAATGGATCGGAAGACACTGTATTTTAGCCGGGTTAAAATAGAAAAGAGAAACTACTTTTTTACCTTTTAGCCTTCATTAGAGCATCCGTAGTCGGCGGTGGAAACGAGGCTGAAATGCAATGGCGGAAAGAAAACGTCGCTGAAGAGGCCGAAACGGCGACGAAAGTGAGAGACGTTTAGCAGCGGCGGTAAGTTTCCCGCCACTTGTTTCAGTCGACGCCAACGGTCATATTGGCTTGACCAATAGTTGACCCTTGTTTATCTACAAATTATCTTTGAAAAAAACAAAATTAGTTGCAAATATGACTCTGAATTTGAATAAATTGAGATTTTCATCCACACAAAAATCACTACCTCTATTCTCTACTCTCCCATCCTCAAAATCTTACAGTCTCTATCTTATTTAAATTCAATGGCGAGCAATTCCGATCAAAGAAGAGCGTTTCTTGCCAACCAGCGGAAGCTCGAGCAAATGTACGCACATTCAATCAAAGATAGCATCACCAATCCATCTAAGGAGGTTCAAATAGATAAAGATGGGTCAAACGAACCAAGATTCAGGCAGGGAAGCTTCGTACTCGCCCATGTCATACTAGTAAACAATCAAACGATCCACAACCCATATGCTCATCATGCATTGAAAGTCGACCTCATCGAGCACATTTGGAATAAGTTTGGCGACGAAGAATAATTATCTTTTATTGTATTTCCTTATTTCGAATTGTCGTATGTTATTTTCTTTTAATATGTTAACATTTTAATTATCTTCAATGAAATGTCATACTTTGTAAACTCTCTTTAATCAAATAAAGTTGCAGTTTACATAAAACATCGTACTTTGGATCACTCGTAGAAGGCTTACTTAGAACGCACCAGATCCGACGTCCCCGTTCTAAGGCCGCACGGACCGTCATCGTTTCGGCCAGTGACAGTTTCAATATCTCGTTTCCTTTATCGCAGGGTTTATGCTGTTGTAATGTTCATTATTCAGTATTGAACTAGGTCGACGCTGCGAAAGAAGAAGGAGGAGGAGGAGGAGCGTAGAGTTTCAAGCAACAAGGTCCCGATTTCTGTAGGCGTTTTCAAGCTAAACATGTTCAGTAACTTTA
>JAYMSV010001147.1:0-13735 GCA_036897745.1 Erodium moschatum | reverse complement strand
TTGGATGGAGCTAGGTCGTGCATGACCATTGGATGGTCGATATGCCGGGTCAAACCGTTTTGTTAGTCATAACGAGTTTGGAACTGTCTTGACGAACTCAAAAATCAATTGTTCAAAAGTTTTAATTTTGAATAGTTTCGATAAACCGAGAATCAAATTTTTTCGAAACTTGGCTATTAATTAAAACCGGAAAATCGCATGATATTTGATAACATGCTTTTTTGATAACACGATGTGTGATGTGATGTTGGCATGGTGTACATAATAGCCCCAAACTCGATTTAAAACCGGAAAATCACATTATGTTGGCATGGTGTAGATAATAGCAAACTACGTGGCTTTGATTCCAAAGTGGATACGTAGGCATCTTGGAGACTCAAGTCGATCATCTTTCCTTGGTGTTTTCTTCGTTTCTCTTGTGTTCTTGAACTAATTGGTAAGAACACTTGTTCTAAATGAAAGGATTGTGGCTCCAATAAGAGCCGAGAAGGTAGTGTGAATGAAAGGATCTGATGATTGGAGTAAAGGCACTCCCAAGATAAGGGGTCCGAGCCATCACCAAGAGCTCGGTGAAGCCTCGGGGTAGTAAGGCATTGAGTAACTCGAATGCTCGTCCAAATGTAGTTAAGATTGTTTCCCTGACCCGTTGTCTGAAAATATTCGCGAGGATAATACCCAACCTTAACCAGGCGGGCCACAAGAGATTCAGGTTCCGCAATCAGGCTCCACACTTGTTTCCCAAATAAAGCCGAGTTGGAATCCTAGAGATCCCGAAAAGCCATCCCACCCAAAGACTTGGGCCGACATAGCTTGACCTAATCCTGCTATATAATGGGGCAGGCTTTCTTGATCGAAGCACCCATCCATAACCTCGTTAATGTCACATGTATACTAAATGTGATCTATCGAGGGATTCGGAATAGAGACATCACATAAGTAAGGAGGAAAGAAAGTACAATCATCACCTCCCGACCAGCACGGTAGAAAAACTTCACTTCCCAGCGTCGGATCCTCTTGAGCACCTTATCACCCAAATAAGCCAGACTCCTATTACGACTCCATCCCATCATATTCGAGACTCCCATATACATAGAAGCCTAGTAAGTCTTTTGTATGGATATAATCTAACAACACTCCTGACAGACCGTTGCCCCTATGTTAATGTTGAAGAAAACCGAGGACTTCTATGTGCTAACCATCTGACTCGACCACAAACCGAACATGTGAATAATATCCCGGACCTGCATAGCCTCAGCGGGGGTAGCCCGACAAAAAAAATGTAACAGTCAACTGCAAAGAACATATACTTAATAATCAGGGCGCTTGGGCCACCAAACACCCATGAATATAACCCTGGCTCCGAGCCCTTTCAATAAGCTTGGAGAGACCTTCCATGCAGAATATGATGAGGTACCGTGAGAGGGGATCCCCTTTCCCGATACTGGGGCGAATGTGTTGTCACAGATGGACTTTCCATGTATAAAATCCCCTTGAGTGGGGATATGATGGAGAGAAGTAGTCTTTCCAGCTTATAGGCCAAGACCTTGGACGGAATCTGGAACACAACATTACACAAGGCAATGAGTCGAAGGTCAGTAATGAGTTTCTAGTCAGTCTTCTTATGGATGAGAACCGAGGTGGTGTCATTGATTCCTTGCTCCATGGGACCCCTTTCCATAGTCTGTTGAACAAAGGCTATGACGACCGACGCCAATGTGGGCCCATAGTTTTGGTAAAACTATGGGTTCAACCCGTCTGAAAAACTGATTGAGTGACCTCATCCCTAGTGATCAATGTAGTAAGTCTCGATTTTTGGGACTCTATAATAGAGGGCTGAAAACCTAGTCCTATCGTTTGGAGGCTGGGATGCAAAGTGGTAAACAACTGCCTGAAGTACTAAAAGATCATCCATTCACGTCTCCCAAGTGACCATTTTTCCCTGATTGTTTTGGAGGCAGCAGATCTGTTTAATTCGACGTCGGAAAGAGGCAGCGACATGGAAAAACTTCGTGTTTCGGTCCCCCTCATTGAGCTAATGATTTTTGGCCCGTTGCCTCCAAAAGACCTCATTACGGGCTAAAGGCGCCTCATACTGGACATGAATGGCCTCCATACGATTCGTACCAGCCTTTTCCTTGCACCCATTAAGGAGGGCAATCTGCTTCTTACACCACTTGATGTGGTTCAGATTGGCTCGATACACATCCTGGCCCCACACACACAAAACCTCCCCAATCCGGGGTCTTCGTGTCCCCCGCCTCATTCCCATTCCAGGTCTCCTGAACAATCTGCCCACACTCAAACCATAACTTCATTACCTCTATAACCCTCCAAGCCGAGGTGAGAGTAAAAAAAATTGGGTAGTGATCCTACGTAGTCGTGCCAATGTTTTGTAATACAACAACAAACACCTCCTAGTCGAGCTCATCTAAGACCAAAGCACGGTCTAGGCGAGACTTTACTCGTCGGCCTAACATTCGGCCCCTAAATCAGGTGTAGGGGTGGCCGGACAAAGGGACGTCAGCCACCCCGATATCATCCAGAACATCTTGTAAATGAACAATGAGATATAAAGGGTATGAATTACCTCTTCTGGCTTTAGATTAAGCCAGAATTTCTTTAAAGTAACCAATCAGGATCCATCGACGACTGTCCCTCCGAGAAAGTCTATGCATCATCGCCCACGTCCAGTGGCGGTTGGCTCTCTTTGCTTCGTCGTACACCCCGTGAGGCGGAAACCCTCACGGCTTGGGCCTTGATCCCCACGGCGATACAACCAGCCTCCTTCGTCTAGATGGTGACCTCCACGTCCTGACTCCAGAAAAGAGCGAACCCCCCTCCCCCCCCAATCGACATCCACGTGCTCCCATGAAAGTCGAGGTTACACAAAGCACGACAGTGCGATTGTATATCTGCATTGTCTCGGAAAGGAAAAGCATCCGGGGGGAGTCCGTACAGAGGAGACTCTTCAGGTTCTACGCGTAATAAGGAGTAGCGATCTTCTGGAAGTTCCAGGCGAGGATGCAGAGAGGGGATGGTGGTGGTGGTATGGGCGATGGTCCGAAAGGAAGACGCTGATTATAGCGTGAAAAGATAAGACCGACCGAGAGAAAAGAAGTCATTTTGCACATATTCGATATATTAAATTAATTATGTGGATTTTGGTGATGCATAATCATTTGTAATTATGCCTATTTATGATTATCACGTTGTCAATAGAAATGCAATCTTACTAAATAGAAAGTCAAAATAGAACGAAATTAGTGAAATTGTGCATTTACTGCATTATTACATACAAACGTGGGACAGGAAATTGCATCCTATTTCTTATACGGTAGCGGGCCTCACATGGGCCTAGGCCCATTATCGACCAAAATTTAGGCCACAATGGAATGTACAGCCCATAACCGCCTCCCAGACCAGAGGTCTTCATCAGTCCACTTCTTCGTCATCGACAACAAAAGAAGAACAAAAGCTCATTTCCCTTTCCTTTCCGAACTTCTGTTCTGTGAGATCTCTGTGTTCTTCACGTTCCCTCCATTTTTCATTCTCCAGATGATCTTCCTCTGCGCATAGCATTCTTAGGTATCTTCGATTTCCTCCATTGACATAATCTTGTTCAGATCTTTCATTTCTGGATCTCTACTTATGCGTGCTGTTTATCTGTACAATTGTATTGATCTCACTCAGGGTTTGAGTAGATCTGGCTGTGGGTTTTGACTTCGCATTTCTATCTCGTCGCGAACGGTATTTTGATCCTGGATTATATTAGCGCAGTTGTTGGTCAAATTTGAGGAGGATCGATGGAGTGGACGACTGTGCATCATCTGGATCTAAGGCATGTCGGTAACGGCGTAAAGCCTTTACAGCCTCACGCCGCCGCATTTCATCCCACCCAGGCGCTTCTTGCGGCTGCCGTTGGCACATTCGTCATCGGTAATTTGGAACATCCAACCTTCTCTTCGTCGAACTCATTGTTTATTTGTCTCCGTGAACTGCTGTATTAACATTAGAATTCATCATGGTTTGTTCTGTCACAAGGATTAAGCATTTGTCTCTGTTTGATGAATCATCTAGGTGGGCAAGTTCTGTAAGTGGAGAATTTTCTGGTCACTGGTTTGTATTTTGTGTTTTCTAATTACTGGAGTCATATTTACTAGCTTCTCTCTCAATTAGGGTGGAGAGATGAAAATTTGGATGAGCAGCTTAAACCCAATGAAAGGTTGGATGTGACATTGAACTAGCAATTAAATCAGGGCTTATGCCATCCAACCTAATAGTCTTTAGTGAACCATATATTGAAGTGTATATTGAGCATGGAGCTTAAACAAAAAAAAATAGCTACTATATATTGAAGTGTTGGTGATTGAACCATGTGTGGGTACAGAAAATAGCAAATAAAAGCAATAACTACTGATGTACATTGACTTGCACGCAAGTGTACGAGGTCATTAGAAATATAGAAAATGGTAAGACCCGGTCGAACTCGGGGGGAGATCGGACACTAGATGGCTTAATCTACAAAAATGGTAATAAATAGTGATAGGACTAGAAACATCACTAATTACTCCTTTTTCAAAATAACAGTGGATTCAAGCAGTGAACAAGTAAAATAGAATGTATATGTAAAAATAGGAAGAATAAAAGGAAGACAAAAGATGAGAAAATGAGTTGGTAGTCTTTAGGAAAAGAAACAACCACATATGCAATGCAACACACTGATAACTTATACACAAGGTCACACAACATGATGATGAATAGTGAAATTCCATCATGGTTATGGAAACCAATCATAGGAATATAAATGTGCAAGTATGACGTTCTATGGTCCAAATATGACCAATACTCAAAAAAGCGTACTTTTAGCAATTTATTATACACTTATAATCTTAACCTCAACTTATTATGTTATGTACCCTATATTAATAGACTACCTTCTAGAGTGTCCAAGTACATGCATCTTATATCAAACATGTGAAATATTAGTTTTGAGTTGTCACCCAAACCTAGTACCAAAGTCTTGTAACTACAATAGGTAACATAATCTTCACACTTCTATCTTCATATAGGTTACTTCTCATGTTAACCATTTCGGCTAAGCAAGTAAAATTATCCCGAGTTAACCTAAGTAAGTCAAGAAGGCATCATGCCATTGTCCTTGTGATACATAATGCCAATAATATATAAAGCACCCAAATGAATGTGTCTAGCAACTCTTTGTTCATTTTTTGAATACCGACTTTATGATGGTCCTCGGTAGACAAGGAGAACTAAATAGAGCCAATGTAATGGTTCGAGTGACAAAGAAGCATAAAATACGTCCTCAACATATGAATATGCCTAGCCAAACATAGATCAATTTCTCTAACCCTACCATTCATAAGGACGTCTTGGTTAGAGGATGATCTATATCCATACCAATTTCTCTATCCCTACCAATTTCTACCATTTTCCTCTCAAATCTCTTAAAACCTGACTCGCTCTAGTAGTGTTCTTCTCTCTTGAGCTCAAAATGAAGTTGTTATATTTTTCATATAGGAACACACCCGACGTGATCTGTCATTTTGAGGTCCGACGTGTGTCGGAAATGTGCAGATAACATGATTTCGCACGTCGACCTCCGACACGTGTCGAGATCTTGGCACTGACAAAAAATCTGGAATTCTTCAATGGCTCCCATGCTCCATCCTTGACGGTCCTTTGTTCCTCCGCTCTTAAGGATTTCAAACTTCAATCACGACCCGTTTATCTACAAAAACAAAGAAAAAACAACGAAGTAAACCAAAATAACCTTAAACTAGCAAACAACCAAATCAACGAAATAGAGGACTACAAAAGGCATAGAATCAATTGGGAAATATGGTCACATGATACCATATCACATTTAGGCTCGTCAGTTGATACTCAGTAGTGATGTATTTCTGCTTGATCCTGTTAGTTATTATATTGCACATGTTATTTGACCCAAAAGAGACTGATATCATATATTACCAAGGCCACCAGGAGACTGTTATGTAGCTTAGACATTCTATATATTTAATATGAAGCTGATATACTTGTGCAGATCAGTACATATCTAACTTTATTTAGATGTATCATGTACCCACTATTCTTGCCAACCTCCCTGCTTGTTGCTTGGAACCCATGGCAATGATGACATCAAGTTTTCTGTGAATGATATACACATTTAATGGATATGTGGTGCATATACATTTATGATTTGTTTATCTTAGATCGTCACTCATGCCTTTTACTCTTATTGTTACTTTGAAACAAACTTCGAAGTGATGTTATCTCATCCTTTTCTGCACAGAGTTTGATGCATTAACAGGAAGCAAGATCTCTTCTATTGACATTGGTGCTCCTGTTGTTCGCATGTCTTACAGTCCTACAAGTGGGCATGCAGTTATTGCTATACTTGAGGTTGGTGATTTAACTAAACTTCTCTTTTGGGTTTGTTTGTTGTGGCAGTATTTTGTTATAAAATTTTCAACATATAATTTTTTTTCTTCAATACTTCGGTGTGCTAAAATTTGAACAATTTCCAACATTTTGGACGCCTTCTTGAAGTTAGACCATGTTAAGATTTATCTTGATGACCATGGATCTCCAATAAAGTGTTTGTGTGCTTATTTGATATACTCAGTATTTATGTGTGTTTTAAAGAAAATCACTTCGATATTCTGTTCTACTCCTACCACTTATAGTCATTTACATTTAATGTAAACGGTTTGGTTAATAGATACACTCTGCACCTTTCATTTATTTAAATTCAGGTCAGCTAAATCAAGTTTCTATTTTGAGGAAAAAATAGTGGTGTTAGTTGTTAGTTTTTATTTATGCATCTGCTTGAGAGAAAGTGCAACCATGGGTTGAATTTGCTCATGTACTCTAGAAGATACAATACTCCCATTGAAAAATGTGTAACTAAAAGCTGAAAGAATTTGTAATAAATTAAGTTTGAGGTTTCCTATTTTTGCTCATTCTTACATGCTTGGCACTTGTATACTGGCTACCAAAATTGAAAACGATTTCCAGTCCTACCAAAAAAAAAAAACAATATCTCGGGGCATGGAAATAGTATAATTGAAATGGCAAAATATTTCAATCAATATCTAGTACTCGTTCTAGAGGTCAATCTCAAGTGGTGTAGAAATTTCTTGGGTTAGAGTTTGTTAGTTTATATAGATTGTTTCATGTGCTTCCATATTTTGAAACTTCATGAACCCGTTGAGATTTATTCACCTCAGAAAATTGTGTGAAACTTAAACCTATGACTTGTTTGTACATTTATTTATAGAATTTATTAGGTGCTTGGATGAAATGTTTATATGGGTGGATATGAGGGATATAGTTTGTCTAGAAATTACTGCAAAACAACTTGTTGATGTGTTGGTAGGCATCATGCTTCAAGTAGGTATACGATATTGTCAAGGAACAAATTACATGTACAAGTAGGTATAATTTTTCAGTGAAGGTAATGCTGCCAACTTCACATCACCATTAGCATCATTACCACCGGCTGCAGCTGAACCATATATTGCACCATGGCTTCCATGACCACTATAGCTTCCATTGTTACTACTATTATTGTTAAGGATACTTTCATCATTCACTACCACACCCGAAACGGTTTTGTGATTATTGACTTATTGCTTGTATTATCTCCAAATCATCCCCAATTACCACTGCCATCTCCATAGCATTATCAGCCCTCACAAGTATCCTTCACTCACAGTTAAAATACACGTTCCCACTCGTGGTTAGAATGCTCTTTCTGCAAAAGAATTTGTTAATCATGGAGTTTAATTAATATTAGAATCTGTGGATTCTTTCATATTTTAAGCCAACATATTATTAGTCTCCCGAAGCAATTTTTTTTCTGACTCTATAAAGCTGTGTTTTCTCTTTAATAAGTGTACATAAATCTTATTCATTTTGCAGGATTGTACAATCAGATCATGCGACTTCGACACTGAGCAAACTTTTGTTTTGCATTCACCTGAAAAGAAGACCGATCATATTTCTCCTGATATGGAAGTCCATCTTGCTCTGACACCTCTACAACCTGTAGTATTTTTCGGTTTCCATCGAAGGATGAGTGTTACAGGTTTGTGGAGTGTTATCTTTAATTAGTTTGTTCGCATTGGTTTAATCCTCCTTTTTTCCTGGCTATGTAACATGGGTTGATATCGTCATGTTTTTTATGCCTTGTATTTATCTAATTTCTGAACTTTGCATGCTCAAAGCTGTTGGGACTGTTGAGGGGGGAAGAGCCCCAATGAAAATTAAAACGGACTTGAAGAAGCCTATAATCAATCTTGCTTGCCACCCGCGTCTCCCTGTTCTGGTAATATTCTTATTTGGTTCTGATTATTCTATTTTCTTTTTCTTGTGAGTATGCATGTAATACTTGTTGATGTAATGTTCATGCGTCCGCAATCTTCAGCAACTATTTGATATTTTCTTTGCCCCTTCCAGTATGTTGCGTATGCAGATGGCCTGATTCGAGCATACAACATTAATACCTATGCTGTTCATTACACACTACAACGTGAGATTAGAGTACCACTTACTGTCTCTTTCTCTAAATTATAGGTCAGCCTTCTGAAATAGTCTTATTTTTCAATTTTTTTTGCAGTTGATAACACCATAAAGCTTATTGGTGCTGGTGCATTTGCTTTTCATCCAACACTAGAGTGGATTTTTGTTGGTGATAGACGGGGTACCCTATTGGCATGGGATGTCTCAACTGAGAGGCCTAGCATGATTGGAATGTAAGTTCTTCAGGAATATGCATTTTACCTAGGGATTAACCTGCAAATTCTTTTTTTTTAAAACAGTTATTTTCTTGCTCTGCGTTAAGAGATATGAAGTCTTTATACAGAAAGAAGTGTTAAGAATTGTATACAATAAAATGAACGCCACCAGCATTAGAACTATAACAAACTCTAAACGAATAAATAATGCTTGATCTCAATGAATGAAAGAAGCTGCAATACTTAACAATTGAATTCTTTGAGCTTTGTCTATGTTATATTAAACTGAGAGGCCTAACATGTTTGGAATGTAAGTTCTTCAGTAATATGTTTTTTTTTTTCCGTAGGGATTTACCTGGTTTTCTTGTTCTGCTTTATGAGATGGTATGGCTTTTTTTTGATAACCTACAATCTACCAATAATCCCACCCCACCTAGCCTAATGAGGTTCAAACTGACAATCTCCAAGATGGATAATGAGCCTTGAATCATTGGGGTGTCCCCTTGTGGACACATGTTATATCTTAATACAAGAAAGAAGTGTTCTGAATCGTATTGAATGAAATGAATGCCATCAGCATTGGAACTGTAAAAATAGTCAATAGATAATGCTTGATCTCAATGAACAAAAGAAATTGAAATACTTTAATACTTAAAATTTTTTGAGCTTTGTGTTTGATAATTTCCTTGATTAGCTGACAAAAGTTCCAGATGAACAAAGGAACTTTTTGTCATCTTACCTCTGTCAGTTCTCATTGTCTTGCAGAAACTGTCTTGCATTCTGCAAAACAATCTTACGGTGATATAATAGTTAATATTCTTTTTGAAGCCCAAATAAAAGTTACATGTCCAATAAAATCAGATAGTTTAGCCTAAGGGGTGGGCAAAAATAACTGAAAATTCATTTGAGTGTCTGTTTTCGGTGATATACCGAACTGAACTGGTAAATTTGTTATAGGTTGGTATATATTATTCTTCTGAGTGCCTGTTTTCGGTTTTTCTACAGAACTTGGGCCAGTTAACTGGACCAAATTGAATATTTGTAGAAGTATCTCGTCCTTCCTCTATATCCTTGTCTAGGTCTTTTTATTTTTCTTCTTTTTTACGAACATATTGTTTTTCTTTTGAAAACAAGCTCTCCTGTTGGCCTTTTCTCCACTTGTGGGCCAAAGGGAAAGCAAAGATATTCTAAATTTGCATATATAGACTTGCTCACATCCCTTACTTCAACCAAGCTCTAACCAATTCACTTGAAATATGTATGGGCTACACACTTTTTTACTATGTTGAATCACGCCACTCTTCGCTCTATTGTTAGACTCTCCTTCATCGTCATCAACAACCATTACATTGGCAACTTGTGAGACTCCATTGCTGGAACCATGAAAAAGGTTCACCAACCTACTTGCTCGTGGTTTCAACTAGTTGTGCACCACTCCCTTCATTGGTTTTGCGTTTAGTGATCTCCAATTGTTGAGTTGGGGAATTGATGTTGTTGTGATCATAACCTCCTTCATACTCTAGTCCTTCATAGTTTTGTTTAATTGGAACTACAACTTCTCTTCGACCTCGTGAGGAACTCCGAGGGTTCTGAACAATCTTTGTTACCAATATCCGAATTGCTTGAAGTTGTAGACCATTTGGGATAGAGTAAGCCTCCAGTGTTGGTCGACTGAAGTTGCTTATTGTGTGGATAAAGCTTCGATTGATTTGATTTTCTACTCTCATGGTCAAGTTAATAGTCCTGGTCATAGGCCACCCTTCTTGAAGAGGTACACAATTTTCAATAATCAAATTCAAACCAACATTATATCGAACAATCAATTGGTCTATTGTTTTCAGTGAATCAGCTCAAGAGTTCAATTGGATTAATATATTCGTACGCTAGTGAAAAAAAGTTGCCGCAATAGTATCTTCATCTTGTGCCAAGTACGAATGTTTTGCTTTCCTTTGCGATCTCGGAGGATTTGAAGTTCTTCCCTGGAACTAGACTTTTAGTTTATAAGAGACTAGCTTCACTTTCTGGTTATTTAGAATATCCCAATAATCTAAGAAATTCTCAACGTTATGAATCCATTCAAGAAAGTCTTCAACACGTAAACGTCCATTATATCTTCATCTTGAAGTTGTGATTATTCGGACCTCTGATATTGCCTCGAGCGTCAAACTAATACAAGAAAGAAATTTTGACATCCCACTTATGTTGTAAATTGTTCACTCCGATTGGCCGTGCAGTCATGATCTACATCTTGTTGCAAAGTGATTTTTCATTATGTTCAAACCGTCATTCTTCATAGACAGGTTGGATAATACTGGATCCATAGTAGGTCATCATGTCTAGTCAAGTCGGGGATCTAATGCCAGTTGGAAAGCTCTAACTTTAGGGAAATAGAGAACAAATCACAATAACTCAATTTGATAATGATGATAATAATCTCAAACATTATATAAAGACTTAAATAGACCCAACTTTTCCATACTTTTTATAACTAGGAAACGTAAATAATCAATGCTAATATGATAGAAAACCTAATATAATTAAGAACATCTAAACCAGTCCAATTATAATATAATAAGAGTCCTAATTGGTATTGTCCTACATCAAGAAGTTACATTTCAACGTCTTATAGGTTAAGATTTTTCTGCTCATGTTCTGTTTAGTTTCTATAACTCTTATTATCCATCAACTTGTTGTGATTAATAACCATTTATGCATGATTTTTTTTCCTGAAAAAATAAGTGATTCTCCTGTTTCTATTTTTAATCTCATATTGTTGCTGAACTGAATTCATATGTTCTATTTTCTACAAATTTCAGAACACAAGTCGGTTCCCAACCAATTACATCAGTTGCTTGGCTCCCTATGCTGCGATTACTTGTCACCCTTTCGAGAGATGGAACTCTACAAGTGTGGAAGACACGAGTGATACTTAATCCTAACAGAGCTCCAATGCAAGCAAACTTTTTTGAGCCAGCTGGTTAGCTAATTTCTTTAACTCCTGCCTTTAATCTGGGATGAATGATGAGTTTCACTTGTAAATTATGCTCTTTCCTTTTTCTCCTCTTTTTGCTGCTTTACCATCTTTCTTCGTGTCTTTCAATTCCAACAACTCCTTAAAACAAATGTCATGTGTGTATAGTCACTAGTTGGGGATATTGGTTTGGCATTTCTTGTAAAATTGGACTTACAGATGATCCTCATTTTTTTTTGCAGCGATGGAGTCAATTGACATTCCTCGCATTCTATCTCAGCAGGGTGGAGAAGCAGTTTATCCCCTACCACGAATCAAAGCTTTAGAAGTTCACCCAAAGTTAAACCTAGCAACTCTGCTTTTTGCAGTTATGTAAATCCTTTTCTGTCTCATTGTTGGCTAAAGTCCGGAAGATTCATTTACTTAATTTGTTCTATTATGACGACAGGATATGACAAGTGGGGAGAATACGAAAAATAGAGCTGCATACACCCGGGAAGGAAGGAAGCAACTCTTCGCAGTTCTGCAAAGTGCTAGGGGTTCTTCAGGTTATTGTTTGTTTCATCTTGATTTATGCACCTAGATTTCAAATTTCAAGAAATAACCTATGTCTTGGTTTATACATTATCAAAGTGTTTTGTGTATTATGTTACTCTTCATCATCTGAGCGCTGCTATTATCTTATAGGGTTAATTGCTAAAAACTACTTTATGTATTGTCCACGCTTTTAAACTACCCTATTTATCGACCATGGTTGTCTGTTAGTTTTTTCAACGAAATTACTACCCTTATGTATTGTCCATGTCCCTAATTTTAACAAAATATTCCAAATTTTAATGGAATATTCCAAAATTTGTCTGTAAATGACCGCGGTCAAAAGATAGGGTAGTTTAAAAGCGTGGGCAATACATAAGGTAGTTTTTCACATGTGGACAATACATGAGGTAGTTTTTAGCAATAAAACCTATCTTATTTTAACACTTCTAATATTGTTGCACTTTTATTGGTCGTAGTCATTCGATACAAAGGTTCCAAGTGAAGCTTTATGTTATTTGTTCGAAACTTGAACAAGATCTAGTGTCTGTTTAAAGTTAACATCGGACAAGTGCATCATGCAGGCACTTATGCTACAAATGTAGTTAAAAGTGGAAAGGAAAGCAGAGTTATATGGTTTGATCCACCCCCTATCAACTGATTTGTTGTTGCCTATAATGTTTGGCGAATCTCTCTTTCTGTCTTAGTGACATTATATATAAGTCTGATAAATAACTAGTTCCACTCAGATGTTTGTATGCCCTTTAATGTGTCCGAACCAAAAGAAAAAGTTCATTGTATAGGTATTAAGTCAGCCAAAGGCCAGAAGCATTGTTTTGCAATTCCACGGTTTATAAATGCCAGCTTCTTATTCTTGTTTGGAGCTCAGTTGTGTTCCGATAATTTTTAGAAATTTATCTCCGCTTTTCAGTTATGTAATGGAGGCTGAAGATTGAATGTTTAATTATTGTAGCCATAGAAACATCCAATGAACAAAGGTATTTCAGATTGTCATAAGTCTGATAAACGCTCCCCAAATCTCACAAAGTATATATTTGTTCCACCCCTCTTTCTAGCACTATAAATTGTGAATTGTACGTCCCTTGAAACTTGGATATTGTTTAATCAACCAATTGTTTTCCTAAGATTCTCTTCATTGTGTACCTTATTGTGACATCATTTTGTTAGCTGTTCTGATCAGGGAAGATGACAATTTCCTTTAAGCTTTCTGTTTCAGGGATAAATTCATGTGATATTATTTATTTATTTTCAACTGCTATGCTGCTCTGTTGTTTTAACATATCTGCTAATGGTAAGAATGTTTTTTTTGCAGCATCTGTGTTGAAAGAGAAGCTTGCATCTTTGGGGTCATCTGGTATTTTAGCTGAGCATCAGCTTCAATCACAACTGCAAGAGCATCATGTGAAAGGGTGAGTTTGGATAGTTCCAATCAGTAAAGGATTTGATCTAA
>JAYMSV010001146.1:0-13739 GCA_036897745.1 Erodium moschatum | reverse complement strand
GCCGGGGCGCCCTCCCGGGCGAGCCAGGGCCCGCCGGCGCAGGCGGAGACGAGGGTTTCCAGATCCACCTGGGGCATAACTGACCGAAATGAAATGCAGATGAGGAGAGATGGACGAACAAGGAAATTGAAAAGGTTTATAAAACAAACAACTTGTTCCTGAATCTGTATAATACTAATTTAATTAAATGAGTTCATTATTTGAACTTATTAACATTAACCGTATACACACAAGTGAGTTAATTGCAAAAAACAACATTATACGTTGTTCATTTGCGAAAATTAAATTATGTATTGTCATCGTTTTTAAATTACGTATTTTTTCGAACACAGTCGTTTACTTGTGAAATTAGGGATATTTCGTTAAAATATGGACGTGGAGAATACATAATGATACCGTACTTTTTTCGGGACGTGGACAATACATAACGTACTTGTTAGTAATTAACCTTATATAGATATTAAGAGCTTGTACAACGCAAAGAACCATATGTGAGATCGGTGTGTTGATTGTGCAAAATAGTGGTTTCCAATCTCTGAATTTACCTGTGTTTCACAGTGGTGAGAATCGTATTGTGAGTGGACTAATGATATTTAGTTAAATCTGATTTTATGTATTTTTAAAAAAGCCACGTGTCGCGGTCTCATTGGATGGCACGCGACCAACAACCCGCGAACCGGAGTAACGGTGTGCGGGTCGCGGGCTCGACCACAACCCGTTGTTTAGCGATTCGCGGTTCGCAGAATCAACGCTCCACAACGTACGACCCATAAACCTCTAATCACTGTCCGTGGACGTGATTCGGAAAACGGTTCGACACGATATACGCGTTCTAAGGAAAGAGTATTAATGAGTTATGGGAAAACAATTATTAGGAGGAAACAAAATAATAATAATAATAATCACAGTTGCCAAGGAGACAGAACCGAGGTAGAGGTGGGTTCAGGTGAGTCAGTGCATGTACGGACACTACAGACAAAAAACAGCTGCCATGTCACGTGGACAACATTTCCAGGTTCTATCTACAGATCAGAATCATGTGGTGTTCAGGTGGGCTTGGCCCTTAAACATGGGCCTCTCCTAGCCCACATCCCTTTCACAAGGGCAAGATTGAAAATTAAGTAAAATCCTGGGGTCTAACTGCCAAAAGTTGAGATTTTTATGACAAATATATAGCTATTTTTAATTTGATGTAGATAGTAAACGTCTATTTTGTGGATGCGACGTTACAGAAGTAGACGGAGACATCTTTCCAAGCATGATTTCTGACCCACAAATTAAAATAGAAGGGTAAGTTCATAGACGAATGTTACGACTTAAAATTCGGACTCATCACACCATTCAGTTGGCATGTGCGTTAACGATATTTTCAATGATTTGTAGGTATACCTCGTTCTCTTGATATGCGAAATGCTGATTTTGAGTCTTTGATTGTGCTTCAAAGGGAGGATGCGCTAATTCCGCTCCGCGACATCCTCGTACGGTTGAACTCAGGCTCTCCGAAACGTTATCCGGGGTCCCCGAGTGTCGAGCGGACCCGCTTGACCGGGTGGTGTTCGCTCAGGCCGTCTCGTGAAGCTAGGAACCGACAAGTCCATAGAAGTATTCAGTATCGTCAGACAACCTACGATCCCCTTCAGCAGTCACCATTGTGTTTTTATGAATTCGGACTTTCTCATATTGACCTTATATTTTATCATCGTTGTTTGTAGGAGACCACAACGATTTTCCGATGTCATTTCGACCGTTATAGAAAACCCTTAAACGAACCCGTTAATATATCAGAAAAACCCACTACTTACAAAAAAATACAAAAATCTCATTACATATATATTTTTAATAATTATCCTTTGAGAGCAATAACATGAAAATTGGGATAGCACATTGGTAGCCAGGTCAGCTCCCCACGCTGTGTGTTTGCACTTGCACACGTGATATTTGTCTGATTTCGATTACGCACGTGTAGCCACGACACACCACTCTGTACAGCTCTGTAGTTCGCTTGTGATCAATAAATTTCTAACTTTGTCCATTCCTGGTTTGATAGACGTTTATGTCTTCTTCTGATTTATAACAAAGTGGGAAACCGTTCTCCAACCTTAGTCTCGATCGGATTAGGCCCAACCCGATCGGGTAAATCCTGAAATTCGTAAAAGGAATCTAGTTTTGCAAAGATTTAAAATTGAAGGTTACTTGACAATGAAAATATCGTTTTGCCAATTACCCCGTCTCCCTGAGATTACTTGAAATCGTGCTCATTGCTGATTCTGCACTTTGTCATCGTCCACTTAGACCATCTATAGTAGGATTAGACCGACAGTTTAATCAGACGAAAAGTAGGGAAAAGGGTGGGCCCGATTCGTGGGAAAAGGTGGGCCGAAACTATTTTAAATTATCATCGGACATTAGACCCGAATAGACGGTCGACGAATCTGTCGACGGGTTCTTCGGTCTAAGCCACCGAATCTGCGGATTTTGGGTTTTTTTTCTCAAAAAAAGCCGATTCTACACCCATATTCGATGCGCATAAGACCCCACTATGGGTGATCTTATGTTGACCTGATGGTTTTACCTTTTTGAAATCAGATGTTCGAATATAAGTAGATGTATACCTGATTGGAGTAGGTGGAGCCTCGGAGGTTAGGGTACGAATTAGATTAGACTAGTGACAGACCCCAGTCGTGATGACCTTGCTTGGAACTTCTGTACTATATCTTCCCTCACTTTGTTTCACTTCTTTTCCACATCGGCCTCAGCTTCAGCTTCCTCGTCATTTCAACAGCTTCACATCAACGTGACATCATGTCATGATATGGTAAAGCAAAATACAGCACACAGTTCAAGAACAGCTAAAAATCCACAATGCTCGTGATTAATCGCAATCAAGGTCTTAAGCTTGATCCTGGTTTCAGAATAAATAGTGTGGAAATTTTACCTTCCTGGATGCATCAGCTTCTGCAGAGTTGCCCACACGCTTTCTTTCCTGTTTTTTTCAGTATAAGTTTGTCTGAAGCTTGATATGCTGATGACAAAAAAAAGGAGAAAAAGTGAAAAACCGATAAATGTCAAAATACCTGGAGGCTGGAGCTAACAGGTAGTTGCCGGCCCCGACAGCTTTCTTTTATCATCTCGAATCAACTGCCTGCAAGAGAAAGAAAAAAAAAAACTGGGAATATCTTCTGACCTGCATAAGCGCAAAAGTACCCTCAACATATACATTGGCTCTCAGAATGTGTATAGAAAAATTCATCACCAATGCCGTAAATCAAATCGGGCATCGAACATTACCCAAGTTTCCAATTCTTGTTCTCAAATGTAAGAATAGTAGTGAACTGGGTTACATTACAACTATAATAACCAATGAGGAAGAGATCTAAGCTACAGGGTGCCTAGCATTGTGCTAGTTTATCAACTGGAGCTGGAACACGATATGTTTTAGTGTCGGTGAGAGTGCAATGGTTGCTCCGGTGAAAGAACGTAGAAACTCTACCTAAATGCTTGTACACATGTACAAGCCGGAGAGGCTCAAGTTTATGTTTCGGTGTCCAGTTAAAAGTACAACTCTCGGGGCAAGACCTTGATGATGACGCCTACTTCACTAGGCGCTTTGTTGATATTTTCCTTCTCCTTGCAGTACCGAGAGGCACCTGACGGCGAAAAACGAACCAAAAGCAAACTCAAGTGTGAGACGAAAGCATAGTCATGTGAATAAAATAAGCTTTGGGGAAGCACCTTTTCTTTAGTTTTAAGTGCATCCTGAAGGTCGCCAAGTGCCCCCCCTTCTGTGAAACTCATTAACTTCTTCATACGAATGCGCATTTCAAATAGTTGAGCAACGAGTTGGCTCACCTGATACAATGTCATATATTACACTACATATGATGCATGGAGTCAATGTTATAGATTACTGCTATGGTTAGCTCAAATACCTGTTGCTCTGTTTCGCCGGACTCTTCAGCTATTCTTTTTCTTCTGTCAGGAGATTCTGCCAACAGTTCGGGTTTCTCCCTCTCCTCTGCACATAAACACTAAGGGTTAAACGAAGAATAGATCACCAGAAAGCAGAAAAATTTAGGAAGAAGACATGGAGCTCTGATAAAAAAAACGAAAACGTAGAGCAAATGCAAAGAGCAAAATTGGTTAGTGCACAGTCAAATCTAACATCTTATTTAATAAGCCAGTATTACTCATAGGACAAAATCTTAGCTTGTACGGTGAATGAGGCCTATATATCTATACAAGGGATTTATACATATCTTAGAGAAAGTTTTATCTGTCAAAATTCAGGATATCAACATTGAAAGCAATTTAGCACAGAGAAGAACAGACCAGGGGTCATAGCTTCAATAATTGCTTCCATTATTTTTAAACTCTTTTCTGCTTCTCGAATTTGTGCTGGAGTAACCTGCTTGCATACACACGTGGAAGAGTAAGTTAACACAGTGAAATTCATTGCAGAAAGCAATTCTCACATTTATATTCATTACTAAAATGGAAGTACCAAGAAAGATTGTGAACCCTAATGTGGATTTCAATCTCATCATGAACACATAAAACCGTAGCTAAAATGTATCAATTTTATTTGCAAAAGGAAAATCAGAAACAAAATTCCATACCTTTGACATGCCAGGTATCATTCCAATAACCCGGGTCATAGAACCCATGCGTGCAACAGCTTGAGTTTGTTTGAGGAAATCATTGAAGTCAAATTTTGCACTCATCATCTTCTTTTGCAGTTCTTCAGCATCTTCTTGACGCATCTATGCACAACCGAATTAGTAGTTAAATCAAAATTGTGAAAAGATACCAACAGGGCGGAGGATAGATTATATCAGTTCTTTCTTGACGTCGAAGTAATTGATTAAATCTTACAACTTCTTGTGCTTTCTCAACCAAAGAGAGAACATCTCCCATTCCTAGAACGCGTCCTGCCATACGGGCAGGATAGAAAGGTTCAAGGTCCTCCATACGCTCACCCCGTCCTACAAGTTTGATTGGTTTTCCAGATACCTGGATTATTAAACCATTAATTACAAGTAGAAAAATGGATTTTAGTTTGTTGAGAAATCACAGTAATCCTACAATAGTACAATTAGAAGAGAAGCAATTTACCACAAGGAAATAGTTAAGACAATAATAACACAAGTATTTTTTTTTTGTTTTCAACTTCAAATTCTAGATGGAGTATAAATGATGAGGTTGGTGTTCTGTTTTGATGTACCCCAAATTTCCAATGATTTACACATTTACACTAAGTTCACGTAGAGCCTCAAGTAAGGCTATCATCTAAACTTTAGATTCTAAAGACTTAACTTCAACAAAGCATGATAGTAAGTATCATTCAGTGGCAACCAATGGTACCTAAAACTCATGATATAACAAAGCAAACAAACAAGAGATGAAATACAGAGTTCAATGAAACTCTTGTCATCATGCATACATTGGGAGTTTGAGAAAAAAACAATAGCTCAAGAAAAAACAAAAATTCAAGTAAGAGTTAGAAAGTTTGTTTGTATCACGAGTGTAAGGTGACAAGGATTCAGACCTCTTTGACACTTAGAGCTGCTCCACCTCTAGAATCACCATCTAGCTTGGTCAAAATGGCACCAGTTATCCCAATTTCAACGTTGAATGTTGTGACCAGGGCTGTAAATTGATAAAAGTAGAAACTGAGTTTCAATCACCTTTAACTGCATCACAATCAAGACTAGAAACTTAGAAGTATAGAGAGGCATGTCGATTTCAAGTGATCATTATGGTTAATTGTTTATTGCATCAACCTAGCCAAACTAGATCATAAAATCATACGGAGACATTCAAATGAATTGATGTTATCCAAATCTGTATTTAATACTTAATACTTGTAAGCACCGGATATACGTCATCATAACATACAGGAGGGTACAGAGAAAACATTATCTTTGTAATTTGCACGGATTTTGATTGGCATAATATGTAATTATAAGAAAATAGAATAAACCATAGCGTATAGCCACCGAACTCTCCAAAGTATTTCATCAATAAGGGTGAACTGGGTAAATAGGAAATCCTAATACCTGCAGCTTCTTGGCCAGTCATTGCATCCACAACTAGCAAGACTTCTGTGGGATTCAATACCCGTTTCACATCTTTTAACTCATCCATCATTGCTCTGTTGATCTATGTACAAAAAAGAAAAAGAAAAATGAGATGATACTTAGAAACTATTCATGAAAATCATCAAAGCTACAAGAAGAATTACCTGAAGTCTACCAGCAGTATCAACTATGACAACATCTATACCCTTCTTTTTGGCCTCTTCCAAACCTTGCCTTGCTATTTCTGAAGGTTTAACCTCAGTGCCGGCTGTATAAACAGGTACGCCTATCTGCCACATGCTACAAGTAAATATGAATTGTATGATAAAGATGAAGTGGAAAGAACGTAGGATAATATTTGAGCAAAAGGCTGACATAATGATTAATGACTATATAAATCAACTGAAGTACATAAGAGAGTCTATATATATGGAAAAGCTTTGTTACAGAATTGTTTGCATAAATGAAATTAGCATTGCCTCTTTGAGTGTGCTGTCTACTCCTCATGATTAAGAACATTATGCAGAAGCCAGCAAAATAGTAAGAAATGCCTAACAAATTCTTGTTCACATCAGTTTCTATAGTTCTAATGCTTTTTCTAATATTTCAAATCAGGGGCACTAATTTGCATCAAATTAATTAAACGCCAAACTCTAGTTTGTTCTCTAGAAGGAAGAAAACATCATCTACATGAACGACGGCATACCAAAATTAGCATCTGTAGTTGGTCAGTGCGTGCCTATATGGCTAGCAACCACCTACAGTTGTACCTCGAAATGGAACAAGAACACCTCATGGACAACGAAAATCCAATACCTGTTCACCCAAAATGACAAGTTGATCAATAGCAGCAGGTCTGTAAACATCCCCGGCGACTAGGATAGAACTCTTCCCCTGAGTTGAATGATATAAAGTTCACGTCAATAACATTTAGCAAAAATTTGAACTCATTCACACATCATCATCCCTCAGAGACCGAGGAAGAACTATGTCAGAAACACACCAGCTTCTTAAGATAAAAGGCCAACTTAGCACAAACGGTTGTCTTTCCAACACCTTGTAAACCAGCCAATAATATCACCGTAGGTCCAGATTTTGCGAACACCAGTTCAGACACCTCTCCACCCATCAGTTTCACCAGCTCATCATAAACAATCTGCAAAAGATAAGGATTCAGTATTCAGACTACTATACTTGTTTCTGTACTCCCTATAAACACAAGACCTCATGATAACGCCTTCAGTTGTTACATACAGTGCAAACAGAGGTATGACAGGAGAGGCAATAATTCACATTATTTGAAAATATGAGAAGAAAACAAGTATCGGAATATAAGTTCCTATGTCATCAAATAGTAATTATCCGAAGGCATCAAGCACACCAGGT
This sequence comes from Erodium moschatum, assembly GCA_036897745.1. Classification (NCBI taxonomy): domain Eukaryota; kingdom Viridiplantae; phylum Streptophyta; class Magnoliopsida; order Geraniales; family Geraniaceae; genus Erodium; species Erodium moschatum. The sequence continues at coordinate 6,276 of JAYMSV010001146.1, read as the reverse complement.
GTCAAAAACAACAACAATAACCAGAACTGCAAAAAGCCTTTTCAAGTTTGGACTTATTTGACGCCTACATAGACTTCAAAAGTTCTTTAGCTGGTAAAATAGCAAATCCTAAACCCATCACACTATCTCTTAACACAGCTCAAAAGTGTGTTCCTCGTACCTTGACCATCTGCTGATCAGGTTTCACTCCTTTTATCACGCCAACACCAACAGCCCGCTCACTCACAGCAAGCACAAATCTTCTAACAACAGGAAGGCTCACCTATGAACACAACAACCAATCCTGATTCAACCCAGATAAAGACATTAAAAATGAAGTACACACAATATATCGCTCCAACATACATCTGCTTCCAAGAGGGCTCTCCGGATATCGCGCATAGGCTCCACAATATTTTCCTTGTTCAAAACCTCTAAATCACAAAAAAAAGAAGCATACAAATCATAATCACAAACATACAAGGGTTAACTCCATGTTTGTGCACTGTACTTAAGTCAACTCTCAAATCCTAACCCCAACGTATGAGAAGTATCAGATAGTAACAGGTTTCATCAATTAATTACCAAAATATATCAAAATCTGTTAACTGTGATTGACGCCGTGAAATACCAGTCACATGTTTGTCACGTGCTCTAAAACTTTCCTAAAATGGAAACTTCAACTTTTCGTTTATTCTCAAATCATAACGTACACCTTTGGTTTTATTGTCAAATCATAACATAGACCTTTTCGCTTATTATCAAATCACTAAACGGCCGTTAATCAATTGTTACTATATGAAAATTAACGTTTGCTCGGGTTAGAATTTAGTAATAAAAGGAAGGTGGCCGTTAGGACATGCAGTAACCCCAACATACAATTACTAATACAAATCATATTTTCCTTGCTCTGCTTCCTTAGAACCTTCTGGTAGAATCAATTGTTCATCAAGTCAACAAATGAAGAAGACAATACCTTCTCCTTTGAGCTTGTTCCAAGCTGACTCAAGGCCGCTGCTCAATTGCCCAAACATTTCAGCCCTCACTATCCCGCGCATGCCTCTCCTCACAGTAACGCCTCTACTCTTCGAAGTCATCAATCCACACACCTTCCTCTGTGAACAATCACGGACCAAAAAAAAAAAATCAAACCACATACATCACGAGACGAGAATTTCCACAGCATTTTTTTCTCGGGATCCAAACAGAATGCTAAGCCGAACTCAATGCACAATCACTTACAGCGACCCGATTTCCGGAGGATAGCGATGGAGAAAGGCTGGAACCAGTCCAGGAACAGCTTATCGAAGTAGAATTTCTGGCTCTCCTCGAGGTGCAAGAGGAGCTTCTGCACGGAGATGCGAGAGGATGCGTAGTTGCAGAGAAATGGCGCGAAGCAACGGTCGGAAATCGTACGGCTTCCATGGCCGATCTCACTCCTCTTCCTTCTCTCCGAGTAGGAGTTGCTTTGCTTATTTTATCCAGTGATAGAGAAACAGACATGAAAATCTTTAAGCGCTATCTAGATTCTCTAAGAGTTGTGTACTTCGCGTACCACGGTATTACCTTGTTCTGCGATGTCAAAGCCGTTGATTGAACTAACGTGGTAGAATATAATTATAATCCGGCAAAAAAAATCAATTTCTTTTAAATTTATCAATGTCCAAAATGAGCCATTATCACTCTTTTCAATGGACTCGTTTGCTCTTCTAAATAATTCATCTTCAAACTCATAAAATGGTTTGTCCGTGAGACATATGTTAGTATATAACTGTAGTTGAGCCTTCAACTATCAGTTTGAGATTTTAATTGAGTTGTTCTTCTAATAGATAGTTATGTTCTCCCAAACATCGTGGTATTTGTGGGGGAGTCTCCGATGTCTGGTTTCTCCGACCTCCGTCCACTTTTGATTATTAATCTCCATTGTCGGGGAGTTCTCCTCAACAATGATGGACTCCACTATCGAGTCAAGCCTCCGAAATCGGAGTTCTGTAGCAACACCAGAGGTTGGTCTTTGCCCCGACTTTCTCTAAATCATAATGTGACACATGTGTCTATCTTTTTCATAATTTTTGTATCAGTCTATATGCGCAAGAACTAAATCCATTATCAACGACTAAAATTTAATCTCGTTCACTACATTATACAAATTGTCGTGCACACACTTTTGTTGAGGTGTTTCCGATTTTTTTTTTTGTAAAAATAACAATAATCACGTTAGTGGATTTAAAGATGAAAAATAGTTTGTGGAATGTCATTTGCATAAAAAAAAATAATTCACCGTTAGTATTTGAAAATCGCATATAATTCACCGTAAACTCGAATAAGTGGATTCCCATAGAGAAAAGGATTTGACATTCAGAGCAAGCTCAAACACAGAGTTCAAGTCTATTCTAGAACAAGTGGAAATCTAATATATTTTGAACAAGAGATTGACATGTTAGCTTTGGCTAAACAAATGTTAAAACACCAAACACACAAAGGTTAAAAACACTACTACAATACAACCTAAAACCACACACAACAACAAAACCTAACCTACAAACATTTTCCTAAAGGAAAAACCCATTATGTCCCAACCTGTGCTTTCCCCGATTGGCAAATCACCTTGAAACAACCAATCACACCTTCACCGCCACGCTTCGGTCAGCTCCGTCCTTGAATTTATCCGGGAAACGATGCTCGTTCCCTTGTTCTTCACCGTTTTCGTTCCCTTCTTGGCATTCCCGTTACCAGACTGATCCCCTCTGTTCTTATTCTCAACGGAAGAAAGAAAATTTACAGACCCGTTACCAGTTTTAGAGTCATCTTCGGTGGACTCTTTGCCAATGAAGACTTGCTCCTCTTCGGTACTGTCTGTGGCCTCCTCCTCCATGGCGGGCTGTGAGGAGCTTTGGTGCCCGTCCTCATCAGTGGGATCCACATGGGATGCAGGGCTTGTTTCCATCACATGATCTTCTCTTTCTCGGAGTGTCTTGATGACGAGTGTCTTCAGAAAATTCATCACTTGGACGGCGTACATGAGTGCTGTTAAAGGATCTGCCATCTGGGATAAAAGAACTAGAAACTTTTAAATACCTTGGTTGCACTGTAAATCAACTTGATATCATAATTGTTTAACCATAATGATATGATTCATCAAATGATAAAGTCCTAATTGAAGTGCAATAATTGTAAAGAAGGATTTCAGCAGGCAGTGAAAATATGGGTAATTACACATAGCTATACTTAAATTTACACGTTTTCACCTAGCTACATTTAAGTTTCAATCCTTTTCACTTCTACCCCCAGGTTTCAAAAAAAATTTGCATAGACTTCATAACTACCCGAAACATTTCGATTAGATGTAGAAAATGGTTGAGATGATGTAAATAGACTACTTAAAAGATAAAGCTGTTAAAAAGACAAGGATAGGTGTTTTTGAGATTAGGGTCAAGGGCATTTTTGTCAGTTTGTGGCAAAAAAGAGCTCGAACTTTGAACAAAGGTGTAACTAAGTGAAAACATGTAAACTTAAGTGTGGCTAGGTGTAATCAAAGAAGAGGGCTACAAGTTGCAAAAATTGAATAGTCCAGGGTACTTTTTTGCAATCATCCCTACAAGATATTATGTTCACTCACTTGAGTCATGTTTGGTGCAAACACCATGGCAATATTGTGTGCATTCATTCTGTTTATGTGTTCCAATTGAGCAACATCAGCCATTAGGTTAACCGCCCAATCAAGCAAAGCAGCTTCGGTTGGGGGAAGGAGCCTAACAAGCTGAGTACATTCCTCTTCTGTTTGGGACTGCATCACTTGTTCTGGCGAGAGAGAGTCTAATACACCCATAGGCAGTTCTCTAAACCAGGCCTACACGAGATCGAATCAATACAACAAAACATGTTAACAGTGAAAGTGTTGAGCATAAAAATAAAGGGATAATTGCAAAAAAGTACCCTAAACTTGTCTTTTTGTTGCAATTTGTATAAAATTACGATTTTACCCTTACAAAACAGATTTAAAAACTAAGTCAAATATAAAATCCAATTTTTCATTTCCAAGGTTAAAATCGTCATTTCAAAACAAAATTATACAAAGTACAACAAAAAGACAAGTTCAATGGACTTTTTGTAATTATCAAATAAGAGGGGTACAAGTTGCAAAAAGAGAATACCTTAGGGTACTTTTTGCAACTATCAAGCGGGAAATCAGTACCTTTATAAGACCTGCTAAGCAGTGCACATCAACATTATCTGGCACCACTCCCCGATTTAACTCATCCCTGACAGACTCCTCTTGGCTATTATCAGCAGTAAGTCTGAAGATTCCTTCTACCTGCATGTTTTCAAATCATTATTGTTTGTTGGATCGAACAATTCAAAAGAATAATAAAGGTATTTACGATATCCATGGAAAAAATGGGCTTTCTTGTTAGAAACCAGGGATAATTGCAATAAGTACCCTGAGGTATTCATTTTTCACAAATGGGCAGCCCTCTTCTTTGATAATTGCAAAAAAGTGCACTGAACTTGTCTTTTTGTTACACTTTGTATAAATTTGTTTCAAAACGACGATTTTACCCTAAGATATTTAATTTTAAAAATAATAATTAAAGAACAAAAAATCCAAATTTTCATATCCCTTAAATTCCGTACCCTTTGTATGGTACAATGAGGAAGAAAATTAAGGTATTTGGATTTTTTGTTTTTTACTTCATATTCTTAAAATTTAAATTGTAAGGGCAAAATTGTCATTCTTATACATATTGCTACAGAAAGACAAGTTTAGGGTACATTTTTTGCAATTATCAAAGAGGAAGGCTACGAGTTGCAAAAAAATGAATACGGCAGGGTATTTTTTTGCAATTATCCCTATAAACTATTTCCTGTCAAATACCTGTAGCCCTCCTCGTGCATATAAGTGTCTTTGCATCAGTAAGAGTATGGTAGGCACACTGTTTCCCCTGGCATCAAACGAAAGCTGCATAGACTCTGTCGACACTCCAAAAACATTTGCACTGCAGAATAAGTTAATACAAGTCAATTTCATTGTATCAACTTAAAGAGGAAACAGGGTTTCTTGCAACAAATAACATAAGCACAAAAGTTGGAATTTTGAAGTTCTCAGATGGTGAAAGGAAGATATACATTTCAAACAATACAAGTACAATGCGGAGTTATTGTAAAGGAAGTAAAAGTACTAAGAAAAGTTAATGTTAATAGGAACAGAAACAGTGCATCGAATCCATCTCATAGTAAAAGTGTCTTGCTTATGAAAGCATAAAAATGCTTCTAATTCATCTTATAATAAAAGCTAAAATAGTACTCATAGGATTGCAGAGCGGTATGACAAAAAAAACTATATTGAAAGACAAAATGGAAACAATTTGATTCATAAAGATCCCCTAAATGGCACACTTCAACTCTATCGAAAGACAAGATACTATAGCACACTTAAACTATAATATCCCAAGAAGAGAGAACAATTGTTTTCCCCCTAAATGGTGAATAAGCTCCTAACCTTACATACAAACTTGGGGTAACTTCATTAACATCCCCCCTTTGACCTTTGTTTCTAACATACGCACGGTAAAGGTGAAGCATTATCAGTAACGCACTTTCACCTTTTGTTTATCATCAAAAACACCTTTGGGTCATTTTGTCCCCAAAAAAACCACTGATAAATGAGAAAGGTGACAATGTGTTCCTGATAAAACCATCATCTTTTCTGTGTAAATCCGGGTGTTTTTGATTAATACGAAAGGTAACAGTGTGTTACTGATAACCCATCACCTTTATGGGGTGTTTTTGATAGCGAAAGGTCACAGTGGGCATGTAAACAACGTTTCCCCTACAAACTAACAAGTAGTTTAGTTAATCATAGTATCACACACAAAATGAAATCATGTAAGAACTAACAAGTAGATGCCTCACAAAAACTACAAACTTAATGACGTAAGACTCCAATTTGATTCTTTGAACACGAAAGCCATGCAAAATTAGGCCAAAAAGCTATTGAATGCAGATTTCCACGGTTGTAGAAGATAATCCCCATACTAATGTGGCAAGCCTAACCCTGCTCCACTTCATTCAATTTCCAGCAAGTTCATCACCTTATCAATAATGAAACCCTAACAAGCGATGAAACCCAATATAACTGAAAATGTAACAAACCAGGAGGAAAATTCAATAGAGAAGCCTATATCTTTCAGAAAGCTTTCTTTAGATCTTTAGAATTAGTGGATTTTTTTTTACTTGGACTTTACCCTTTCAACGAGAGGGGTAAAGTCCAACTCATTGAAAAAGCGGAAAAGTGAT